>JAAGNO010015503.1:0-14536 GCA_033439905.1 Ceryle rudis
TGTGTTTAAGAATCGCTTAGACGTAGTGTTGGGGGATATGGTCTAGGGGAGAACTTGTAGAGTAGGGTGAATGGTTGGACACAGTGATCCCATGGGTCTTTTCCAACCTAGATGATTCTGTGTGATTCTGTGATTCTGTAAATATAGCTTATTTTTTGATAGAAATATATACTATCTGGTAAGGAGACTTGGAAGTTTGTGGGTCTCGCATCAAAGTTCTTTCTAAATGTGGCTGTGGTGTGCAGCAAATAGTACAGTTGTTGCTTTGAAAAAGTCTGTGTCTGCAGTGGTATGAAAATAAAATCCCACATCAAAGAGTACAGTACAAGTTAGCCCTGACCCACAGACAAAGGATATTTATGCAAGGATGTGTGGGTTTTGTTTTTTTTAAGCAATGCTTTTCCATTTTGTTCTTTTTGAATTGCAAATATTTAGCTCTTCTCTTGTTTTCCCATCAGTGGTGAAATGTGTTCAACTGTAGCAGAGAACTGGACAGGTGTAGTGAAAGCCCCAGACTTGAAATTGGAGGGATGCTCGCATGGTTCACTGGAAGCTGGTAGAGGTTTTTCTGGTATCATTTTAGCCAGATTTGTGCTGACAGAGCACCTCTGGGTGAAATCCAGGGCTTTTTTGAATTCGGTGCGAAGACTGATTCCAAGAATGGCCAAATGAAATCACCTTGCAGAGAAAGCGTTGGAAATACCTTTGTTATTTATACATTTAGCTTAAGCCAAGTGATCTAACTGTTGATGAATTTCAGTAAGGTAAATTCCAACCGATGCCATTAAAGTCAGCTGAGTTAATCCTGTTTTACATATGTGGGGTTGGGATCAGGATTTGTCACAAAGATTTTTTTCATTTATTTAAGTGGAAGAAGTGACACTGAAAGCTCTAATTTACAGCTGTCTAACGATGTAAAAACAAGAGTAGATCTGGGGAGAAGCAAGGATTACAGCGACGTTCCTGAAAGTGTCCAGCCTTCTAGGGAGCAGCTTCTGTTGCCACTGCCCCTGCCAGCCTGTACAGTTACATGTTTCTTCCAAAAGCCTCATCAAGGAAGTTTCTGCCTTTTCTTTTATTACCTTGCTCACCTAGAATATCACTGAGCAGATTTTCTACTGCATTTTAGCTCTCGAAAGGGCTGGCAGCATTTTTAATGTTTGTAAGTGACATCTGTGTAAGACAGCTAGATGGGAACTCTTTTTTTTTTTTTTTTATTATTATTATCTTTTTATTTTTACCTGTACTGCTGTCTGTGGCAAATTTAACGATAGCTGCCAGGCAGTAATCATTTATGCCCTGCCTGCCATGCACGTGTGTAGACTGCTGCAGAGGTCCTGGGCTCAGTCCTGTCCTTCAGAGGTGGTACATTTATTCCATGTAGGAGTTGCTGAGCACAAACATCTAGAAGGCACTGTCAGAGGAAATGAAGCAGAAAAGGTGTTCCCAAAAGTCAGTGGACACAAATATCTCCCCTCTGTTTTCTGAGGAGATGCCAGTTCCTCCTGTGTATACACCTGGTAGAGCAGCACTGCTCAAACATCTCAATCTTTCGTGGCAACAAGCCCAGAAGCTGATCTGCCAGCCCCAACCTGGTTATCTACTAACAGGCAGTAAGTGGGGGGTAGCCTGCTTCCCAAAGAGTAAGAGCAAACTATTTCTTCTGCATTGTGGACAACTTCCACATGCTGCTTTGGTGCTGCAACTCTTAGGTGACTTTTAGGACACCGATTTCTGGAAAATGCCCTCTATCTTTCTGACAATCTGCTATGATCCCCAGACATCTGAGTTCCGCTTCACTACCTATCCCAGGTACTGGCTGGCTGAGTCCACAAGCATGTCTTGTATCAAATGCAGTGATTCCAGAAAAAATAGTTGTTGTGTCTTCATCTTCCTGCTCCTTCTCCATTAAGCATATTCCCATGTCCTCAGAAGCCCTATGGAACTATACTGCCAAACGTGTCTGCCTGCACACCTGCCAGTGCACGTACGCTCTGACAGACACACTCGTGGCACTCAGCAGCATCCCCTATGCTGCATGTCAGCAGGTCAAAAGCAGCCCTGGCAAAATCATTAGATGCCAGCAGAATAATTACGGGAGTTACAAGTCCAGTCTTCAAATTCCTGTAGCTTCTGGTAGGCATCCTAAAATTCACTATTAGCAAAACCATTATGGAATAGCTTCATGAAACACTGAAGGGTTTATTCATATAGACAGAGAGCTGTAGGACCATATGATTAACAAGAAAAGCACCTTGACTGGGGGGGGGGGGCGGAGAAAGGTGGTATGGGTGCACTTTTGTTTGATATAGTTTAATTACTGCACTTTCAATGAATGAATAAACTAATTCAATGGAACAACCCCAAGCAGACATCCAGGACTTTCCCACTGACGTCTCCCATGGCGTACCCACTCTTTGCATCTTTCCTGTCCATTGTTTAGTAAAAAGGACTTCTAATTTTGTACACTTTATTCTTCAGCCTGTTCCAATTAGGAGTGCCCCTACATTACATTTGTCTCACTCTCTTTTCTGTTGAGAGGAAAGCTTTAATGCCAAAAATCAAGACATCCCCTTTCCCATATTCTGGTTTTGTACTGTGTACATTCTGGCACCTTGAATTTTACCAAAGCAAATTCAGACATAATCTCTCTGCATGGGGGAAAGCTGTAGTTATTTATATGTAACATAGAACATGATTTGGTATGTGTTCCTAGCTAAATATATATAAGAAAGACAACTACCAACTCAACATCTCCTGAAAAAATAACATTCTCAATTCAGTGACATTTTTCGTTGTCTGCTTTCATTTGGCTTAGTACGCTATGCACGAAAGCATCAGAGCTAGAATCAGTGACAGTTACTAAACTTCAGCTTTTACCTCCTGTTCCTAGTTTTATGGGGTTTGCTTATTATTCTTTCAATGTAATTCTGACTACATTTGCAAGTCTAAACCATATAATTCATTAAAACAGTAAGCTATTCACATACATTAGAACCTTTATTTTCTTCTCAAATTCACCCATTTAATGTATCTAGGACTACACTTATCTCTTAAAAGCTAGAAAATTTTTTACTGAGTGTCAATATCAGTTAATTAGTGAGGTTTTAAATAACATTTTTATGTGACATTTGGAAAAAACCTGGTGATAGCAAAACTTGTATTTTCTCCTTCCTTCCAGGTGTAAATCAAACTTTCACACCCTCATAGTCAGCCTCTCTTTGGGATGTGTAACATATCTAGCCCATTTCATCTCTAGATATCATAGAATGGTGCTCTGTGATGCTCTAACACTCAATTTCATGTAAGTCAAATTACGGAATATGCATGCTCATAAATTAAAAGACAATTCTTGCCTTTTTTTTAAGGAAATAAACATTGATTGTAGTAGGAAACATACAACTTTAAATCTCAATAACTCAAGTATAAACAAGTGGAATAATAAAGTGCTTTTCTGACCCAAGTTTCATCTCTTCCCATGTTGTATCTCCTAGCAGATACACAGGGAAGAGTACTACAAGAAAAGTGTATTTCAGTACTTCTTTGGAATACTCTGCCACCTTCCACAATTTGCAGCCCTGCGGCTACGTAACCCAGAGCTCATTTTCTTGCACGCATTAGCCCTCTGTAGATTTTTAATATATCTTATAAATATCTATAGCTTATGAATATCTAAAGGGCAGGTGTCAAGAGGATGAGCCCGGTCTCTATTCAGTGGTGCCCAGCAACAGGGCAAGGGGCGCAAATTAGAATGCAGAAAGCTCCACCTCAACATGAGGAAAAACTTCTTCACTGTGAGAGTGACAGAGCCTGGAACAGGCTGCCCAGAGAGGTCGTGGAGTCTCCTGCTCTGGAGACTTTCAAAACCTGCCTGGATCTGTTCCTGGGTGACCCTGCCCTGGCAGGGGGGTTGGACTCGATGATCTCCAGAGGTCCCTTCCAACTCCTGCCATTCTGTAATTCTGTGAGTTTTCTACCAAGAATTTTCCTACTTTTTCTTTGAAGCCAGGTAAACATCTGAATGTATCAGTATTATCAACAGAGGATATAATAGTGAGCCAAATGAACTGGCAGCCCATTGAATGCTGTTGGTAAGATTGCTTTACACATTAATTGTGGTTTTTAACTGTTGCTGCATTTCTTCACTCCTTCCTTACATGCTAACTGAAAGAAGGTTGCTTCTGAACACCTTAGGATTGAAATACATCAGCTTTTTAGTCTGCTCAGTACTCCAGCCTTGATTGTTTCTCAAACTCCTTATATTTCTGCAGAGAAATTTAACTACGGATTAGGTATTTTTATAAATTATTGTTGTATATATTAGCATGATGTTCTTATTAGACTACACTATAATAATAGGTACTATAAGTCATTATATACACTATATGTCATATAGTTGCCATTATTAGACTAACACCGTTCTTTAACTTTACTCCACAAGTCCTCAGCAAGGAAACAATCCCAGGAGCTTTCAAACTGAGTGGATCTTCCTTGCATCTTGGGTGCATCCATCACATAATGACAAGGACCTGTCTTACTCCTTTACTGTCCTCTGTAGCAGAGATATCACAAGGTTTCTGAGACCAGGCATCTCCTTCTCTCTTACATCTGCTAAGGAAATTCAGTGAGTATAGTAAATCTCCTGTCATTTGTGTTCTCATTACTATGTGGACTATAATTGGTAGGAATTCCCTAGGATATCCTGCATCCTTGTGACATATTTTGCCTTTAACCCAGGAGACAAATTACTAAAATGGTTCCATTTCTTTCAATTCAGGACACAGATGTCTTGGCACAGGATTTGCACTGAAGAATCGCAGCTCAGTATTACGGGTCTTTTCCTTCCTCTCACTGCTAGACTCCTCACGGCCAAGAGCTGGACTGTCACAGGCCTTATAAGCTTCTTTTCTTAACCTGGCTGCTTGAGGAAATGAGACATTTGCAATACTGCTTTTCATCTGTTGGGTTGTTTGTTTGGTTAGTTGTTTTTTTCTACCTGTCAGTGCCCTGGTAGCAGCAGGAGTCCACTGAGAAGCTTTGAAACTTCATCTATATCTGAAAGAGGTAGAGTCTCAAGGAAAATTATGTTCTTATTGGGTCTGTGGCAATAAAGAGGTATGGGAGAACAGTGAGCTAAAATAGTGCCACTGCAGGGGATTATTGGACAGAAATTGTGACATATTTTACGTGGCAGTGGGCAGCTGATGAGCCAGCAAGCTCAGAGCATGCTACCTGTAATCAGGGATCTGATTAATGTCTACAAATACATAAGGGCTGGGCGTTGAGAAGGCAGGGACAACCTCTTTTCACTTGTGCCCTGTAATAGGACGAGGGGCAATGGATTCAAGCTCGAGTACAGGAAGTTCCACCTCAACAGGAGGAAGAAATTCTTGGCTGTAAGAGTTGTAGAGCACTGGAATAGACCCCCCAGAGAGGTTGTGGTGTCTCCTTCTCTGCAGACTTTCCAGACCTGTCTGGATGCATTTCTGCCTGATCTGCTCTAGTTTTGTCCTGCTCTGGCAGGGGGGTTGGACTCGATGATCTTTGGAGGTCCTTCCAACCCCCACCATTCTGTGATTCTGTAATACTGGTGCCTCTTGTAAAACTGGGAGCATCACGATGGCCCTGAATGAGACCAAGGTGGACAAACACATAGCAAATAAAGGTTGAGGCATTTTAATACTCGGAACAACTTCTTTTATTGCCTTACACTATCCTTTTAAGAACATACTGATTATGAATTTAAAGCTAAAGTCAGGTTTTATGTTTGTATAACTTTTCTGTTTAGAGGATCGCAACGTACTATACGAGCATTGGATTATTTTCACACCCCCCCCTTCTGAAATGAAGTACTCGCTGTATTAGTAACTAAACCATGTGAGCTGACTTTGCTCAACTAAAGTACAGTCCAAACTTCTTCTTAGTGGATCTTACTAATAATTTTTAAATATACCTATGTACAAATAATACGTATGGAAAAGAAAGTAACAGTAAATGTGTCATCTATGTAAAATACTCAGACAATGAACTATGAAAATTATAAGGATTCTTCACTATTGATTAAAAACTATGCTAGCTGATTTCATATATATATGATATTAATCCTGAAAATAGCAAGTATGAAGAATAATAATGAATTTGGAATGCTTTCAAACATACTGATTTGCTCGGGGTTTCAGAGGACACATTTTTGTTTAATCGTATTTCTGGACTGTTGCCAGGCTGTCATTATTCCCTAGAGCTGAATCTCTGGACGTCACAGGTTCTCCCCTGGAGCTGCATCTATAGACATTAAAGAGTCAGAGTTGATACATACCTTAAGCTAGGAGAGATGGGGAACTTGGGTCTAATTATAGCTTATGGCCATTTAAGGTTCTTTAGGCTTAATGCAGAATCCTTGATAGAAATGAAAATCAGGTCCTCAGTCGCTTCAAATGTATTCACAAAAAAGGTTAAAATTCTGCTTCACTTCCTCTTCTTATCAAAGTCTTGGAAAAAGAGCCTTGTCACAACCACCGAGGCACTGCATGTTTTATCTGAAGTCTGCTTTTTAAAAAGGGTGATTGATTTTTCCACATTAAGAGCAAAATAGCAGGAGATCTGTGTCTCACTAACTCTTACACACATACCTGCTAGCAACAGCGAAGCTCACTTTTCAAAACAAAATGGGACTTCTGGGTTTTAACTGTAAGACCTGCAGGACTCAATTCCTTCGGCCTTGTCTTAAATTAAGAGACAGAAATTTTGTCCCCATGAGACTTCAAGTTTGATCTTTGCCAAGGCCATGGGTCACTTGATCGTATCCAGAAGTTTACTCTAAACTTAGCTGGTGATGTGTCGATGTGACGAGGTTTCAGCACATGATACTTCGTAGGGACTGATGCTGGTTCCCATGATTTTTTTAATTCAGGTGGGGAATAGGAGTATATAAAATCCTATCATAATTCTCAGGTTTTATTACTCCATATTACTTTTTTTTTTTTCAGAAATGCAAGCAGGACCTTTGATTTCTCACTTCTATCTGTAGGCTGTAGAGTTATTCAAGGGAATGAGAAATAAAACTGCCATGTAGATGCACTGCAATGAAAAAAATACTACTAATTAAATGTGGAGTGAATGACTATGATAAAACCTCATGGTAATATGCCTGGCCACCATGGGACAAGAGGTCATGCCTCACGTGCCAAGAGTGACAACGTGATGCTACAGGGGTTTGAGAACCAGTCGGAAAGCCAGTTCTCTAGTTCAGTGACCTCACTTCAGTGGGAACTGCATAAACACAGAAGTCAACCGAGTAAATTTAGATATATTTATAACTCTCTTGTGTAGTGAAGTACACAAAAAACAAGGGATGTAGAAATTACAGATTGGCAGTAATGGTAAAAGAAAACAACAACAAACACAACTTTAAATGTATATAATACAGAGCAGACAAGGAAAAAAACCCAACCCTTCTAGGGAAGACTGCCAATTGCTCAGTGACTCTTGGCTTTTCCACACCAGGGTCCTTTTTCTTTCTGGTTTGCCTCTAAGAGGTGCCTCCATCTTATTTAACAGTCTGGGCAGAACAGGTTGGCTGGGGTCCTCTGAGAAACTTGCAATAATATTAAGGCTTCCTCGCCTCAGTGCCTAACTGGAAAAGGAGAATATAGTTTTCATGCTCACTGGGTATCATACAGGGAAAGTATTCAAATTATTTCTTTAAAATGAAAGGAAAGAAATACTAAATAAGAACTGCCTTAAGAGGTATTAAAGAACTACTTGAAATTTCTTGAGGTTAAAATGAAAATTCTTCTCGGTCCAGTTTCCCACAGATCCCATTCCCATACATTTTGCAGAGACCTATAGGATGACGTAAAACAAGTCAGGAAGCAACACAGGAAATTGCAATTTTCATTGAAGCCATCGATCTATCTTGTGATTCAAAAGCAATTCTCTCACTCGGCTCTGCTAGGCAGTGCTGCATGTATGCCACCTTTGCCCTCCCAGTACATCCTGTGCAAACTCTATCCTGGGACAATCGTCTACAAGATGTGAAGACCTAAAGGGCAAGTCTTCCGTGTTACGAAACTGAAACACAGAAATATTGCAAAAACACACACAAATTAAGATTTATTTTTTTTTTTACAGGAATGTGTAATGAACCCCATCTAGAAAACTAGTACTGGGCCCTTGCCACAGACAAGTGTTAAAAGGAGAGCTGTCCGTGCAGCCTTCCTGCTCTAATCACTGCCTTGAAAGGTCTCTCTGTGAGCTGTAATCTTCACCCAAAGGTTTATTTTTATGAAGCGTCTCTTCATCGTCAGCTTAACAGTTTCATGAACTCAAAATTTTAAGCCAAAATAATGTAATCCTTCAGTCTCTGAAGCACAGCATCCCCTATTGCTATGCAGCATTTCTAGAGTAAGATAGACAGTGGCACAGTATCATTTCCTGGCTTGCAGTTCCAAAGGGCATTCAATGCTTGCTTTAGCAAAAAAAGGCCGTATCTGAATATTTTCGGTCGTCTCGTATTTGTCCCTCTTTTCAGGCTTTATTGACAGTGCTACAGGAAGTTTTGTAGCAAATGCCTTTTATCCCTTAGGATGTGTAGCAGCTGGGCTGGCTGACGGACTTACAACTCTGCACATTTTTCAAATGTTTCCTTAACTGCTTTTTAGGAATGGCTATTTTTATAAACCATTTGTAGCTTCTAATTTGTCCAACCTTTATGGAAATTTCTTTCCAAATGAAGAGAAAACAGTCTCTTCACTACTTCTGAATGGCTTGTTTCTGTCCTTCCCACTTAATCTTGTGTTTGTTTTCAGTTTCCCTTCCTTGTCTTTATTCTGTTTATGAAAGCTTATTTTCCCCGTGTTTTTAAGTATAATTTTGTTTTTCCTATCCTCCTATTTGTAAAAATATTTTTATTCACGCACTTATATCTCTTACCTTTCCATTAAAAAAAAAAAAAATCTGCCTTTTTGTTTTTTTTTTCCTTCCTTCTTTGTAAAGGTTTTTTAGTCCACAGC
Organism: Ceryle rudis; assembly: GCA_033439905.1. Taxonomy (NCBI): domain Eukaryota; kingdom Metazoa; phylum Chordata; class Aves; order Coraciiformes; family Cerylidae; genus Ceryle; species Ceryle rudis. The sequence goes on from JAAGNO010015503.1 coordinate 9,012, forward strand.
ATTAGTAAAAATATTTTGTGATGGTGAGAGAAGTGAGTTTGCTTCTTCCTGCTTGCAGGCCTGCAGGCTTCCTCTCAGTCATGCAGGTTTCCTTGGCTTCTCGTTAAGAAAAACAAAACAAAAAAAGAGACAAGAACTATGTGTTCTTGGCTTGTCACAGTATTTTACTACCTTGAAGGACAGAGATCAACTTGTTGAGCATAGAATGAAAACTTTAGAACAAGCAGCTTGGTTTTTGTTGTTGGTTTTGGTTTTTTTTTTAATAATTTTTATTTGGCATCACCAGTGAAGCCTTTCATATTGCTGGAATCTGTTGCTGTCTTTGAAAAATCAGTCATCCTAAGCTGCTACAAAATCAGTTCAAAGAGAGATTTTTCTTACTCTATGATTTCTTAGAAGCTTTTGAAAGTGTCACCTCAAAAGAAGGATAATAAATACTTAAAATATGTTCCTACTCTCTTCTATGAAGCAATAATAATGGATATAAATCCTGGCCCTCCGCATATCACAACTGATGAATTACTGTGTGTTTGCTGTCTCTTTATGGCTAGGTGGGTGATCCACCACACAGACCTCTGTTGTTTTGGCTACTGGGCTGACCACTAGCAGTGATGGATTCTCATATTTTGTGCAAATGAAATTGTATGGTTTTGACTTCTATAAAATGATAAAATCATAGAATCATTAAGGTTGGAAATGACCTTCAAGATCATCAAGTCCAACTGTCTACTAAATATTATCAGGACCACTAAACCACGTCCTGAAGTTCCAGGTCGTGACATTTTTTGTTTTGCAAATACATGTTATTGTCAGGTAAAATATGAAAGTTAAGCATCTGGGATTCATCTAGTTGAGGTAGTTGCCATAGGCTCCTCTTGCAGTCAGAGAAAAAGAAACTGCAATTTACAGGGCACCACTGACCCATTTGAGACTTTAGGAGATAAATTGCTGCCCAGACTTATCTAACACATTGTCTTAACACCCATTCACTCTGAATTTTATGCAAAGGTGTTTCTTAGTAACATACTAACTGCCATTCTGACTGCTGGCAGCACTTGTTTCAGATTTTCTTCTCTTTTTTTTTTTTCTGAGCTGTATCTTTTTAGATCTGCTCGGTTTTCAGGATTTTTTTTTTTCCTTATTTATTTTACTTGCTTGTTCTGCTTAGCTGATCTGGATCTTGGCTTCTTTATTATCTTAATTGGCATTTCTGGTCTTTTCTTCCAAGAGCAGTGTTTCAGCATTTAAAGGTTTGACAGGTTAATGATGACAAAAAGGAATATACTTAAATCTCATTATATTTTTCAACTTCAAAGAGTTTTCCTCATATTTATTAATGGATCTTCACAATATTTAAGACTGAATTATCACTGCTGTTTCAAAGCTAGAGGAGCCAAGGTGCAGACATTAAAACCTAACCTTCTTATATATTTAACAGGTACAAATAGCCAGCAGGAGGCCTGTGGGAAGCAGGAGAGGTCTGGTACCTTGAGGTTTTTCAAAGCACGTGTTTGGTGTTGTCCAACTTCACCTCACTCCTCGAATCCGTGCTCTACTGTACTGAATTTAAATACCTTAATCATCTTTAAAAACCCTCCAGTATTCTCACAGGCTGCTCTTGTACTCCAAACTTAACTGTCTAAACCAAAACTAACCTAAACCATTCTCTACCTGGTCTAAACCAAACTAGCACTGTGCACTAACACCTTACTGCATCTGGGTGGATATAAAATGCCTCCGTGTACACTGAAGTGCAAGATACTAACGACTAATGTTCTAAAACTTCACGGATTATGTGAGGAAGAATTACAGTTGTCTGTTCAAGCTGCTCTCTCCCCATAAAGGCTTCAGTTCAAAGCACTGCAGAAGACAGCGGTTCATCCCTGTTACAGCGTATTGGCATTGCCGCTTGCGCTGATGGATGGCAAAAGCATTAGTGTGCAAACATCTCTATCGATTTAACTCTCAAAATACACTCCCTCACTAAATATGAAAAAGTAATGTGCGCTTTAATACCATGACTTTTTTTTTTAGCCATTTGTTATGCTAAACTACTAATACTCATTCTAACTAGAGCACGTGAATACTGTACATCACAAAATGCTTAATCAGGGCAGGAAGGCAAACTCTTCAGCTCAGTCTACGTCATAGTCCAGTGCCACTCTTAGATGATGGAGAAAGAATGTTCTCCGTATAATATTTATTCTAAATCATTACCAATGCAATGGTTAAAACGGTATCTCCTTCTCCATTAAAGGTTATAAGATCTTCATCAGGTAGCATGGTTTTTGTTTTATCGTATTGTATTGACTGTTCATTTGTTACTAAGTTCTGTTTACTTTCTTTTCTAAGTATGAACTCATTCTATCCCTTTGCCCTAAGAAAACCTCATTCACAAACCCCTGTAAAATAGAATTGAGATCACTGATACACTTCGGCATGAAATATTCCAAGAAACAGTACTCCTAAATATCATAACCTAGGATGTTGAGGTGCTACTCCACATAAAACATTCTCTTCCACAAGTTCCCCAGTATTAAAACTTGATATTCCAGAATGACATTAATTACGGCTGCTACAGAGTTTCTCCAGTTTATTGTGCACGAGGTTGGAGGAAAATTAATATGCTGTTAGAAATAACTGATCTTTTCTGCGGATACAGAAAACAGCCTATAAGAGAAGGTTGTATCGTCATCAGATCTCTTTTCTTTTTCACCAGCAACAGATAAATCCATCGTAGTATTTTATTATATATTTTGAAATGAAAACTAACAGCTAGCAAAGGTGCAAACACATTTGCACATCCGAATTAATACTCTGTGCCTCTCTCAGTGGCATGCAATATATCAAGCACCATCGTATGCTAATTATGCCTCATTTGTGGTTCCAAGACACAGTACACATCCTGAACATAGTAATGGTTTTGCTTAAGCCACAGTTAAGACTTGTTTGACTTCAAGAGGAATCGTAATTATTTAAGTTCACTTGGAGGATTCACCTTCAAATAAATTGTATTTTGTAGATTCTGTAACTGTAAAACTTTAGGAGGCACAAAAAAAAAGGTGAAGAATGTTTAAATTTCAGTTCCTGCTGAAATTTCAGATGGCTTTTAAGTGAAGTATTCTGAGCACAGGAACTGTTACTTCAGATACTGAGCCTCCAAGTGGAGTCCAAAAGGACTTTGAGCCAGCCTGCCTGTTTTATCCCCTTGCATCTCATTTGCCAAGATGAAGTGACTGTATTCATAACGCTGCGTTCATGTTCAAAGTAATTCACATAGATTTTCATGATATCTGCGCTAGAAAAGGGCCTAAACTCTTCAATTCTTTTTACTGTTGGGCTCCACTGGAGAAACAGTTTGCAGGGCCAAAGACTGAGGATATCTGCTTCCTTAGCTGTCGCTTTGCAGTGAGCTGCAGAAACAGATTTTCAGAAAACTGCACATATATTTTAAACATCTTTCTAATTGTTAGCACACTGTGCAAACCTACGCAGTTCAAATTTCAGCCTCAGGTAAAGAAATGAGGATATTTGGAAGGCGTTCCATATTCCTTGTATCTTCTCCCACGGGTTTTTTTGCCATATTTGGTGCTTTTGGACTTTATACCACAGCAGCAGCATGATTCTAAGCACACGATAGCAAAAGACATCAGAATTAAATGCTTAGCCTAAGCCCATTTTCCCCCTTTCCCTTGCTCCCACTTCCCAGGAGCTGTGCCAATGCTGCTTCACAGATTCTTTGTTCCAGCAGTGGCTGGGGTGTCCCTGTCATCCTTTCTCCAGCAAAGGGCTACGGGACAAGAGAGCGGGTGGGCCAAGTGTGGGCTTGCAGGGGATGAGGGTGTCCTGGCAGACCACGTGCCAGAGAGGAGGTTGTGAAGATGGAGAGAGTCCTGCACCACAGGATGATGCTGCAAAAGGAGGTGACCCCAATGCTCGATTATCTTTGAAGTCGTGCAGGCAGAAGTCCTTTTCTTCCCAAGAAGATCATCTCTGTTGAAGAACAGAGCATAGAATCACAGAATGGCAGGGGTTGGAAGGGACGTCTGAAGATCATTGAGTCCAACCCCCCTCATGTTTAGTCCCCCCAGATGGTTAGAAGAAAAAAAAAAAAAGGTTATTTTTTTTTTCCCCCCTGGATATTGTATTTCCAGTGTCTTTTCTCACCCACATATTCTACACTTCCCTTCTTTCTTCTGCACCGTGTCACATCCTCCTGCCCAACACACTTCTCCCTTCAGCCTTCCCTTCTATCCCGTATTTTCCTATCTCTATCACCCTTTCATTTTTCCTCTTTCAAAGAACCATAGAATCATTCAGGTTGGAAAAGACCTTTAGGATCAAGTCCAACTGTTAATACTGCCAAGTCCACCACTAAGCCATGTCCCTAAGCACCACATCTATACACCTTTAAATACCTCCAGGGGTGGCAACTCAACCACTTCCCTGGGCAGCCTGGTCCAGGGCTTGACAACCGTTTCAATGAAGAAATTTTTCCTAATATCCAACCTAAACCTCCCCTGATGCAACTTGAGGCCATTTCCTCTTATCCTATCTCGTTACTTGGGAAAAAGAGACAGACACACACCTTGGGCACACTGCTGCCTCCTATTTATCCATCTGTTGACAAACACTCCCAGGTCCTTTTCTGCCAGGCTGCTTTCCAGTACCCCAAGCTTGTAGCATTGTAGAGGGTTGTTGTGACCCAGGGGCAGGACCCAGCACTTGGCCTTGTTGAAACTCATGCAGTTGGCCTCAGTCCATTGATCCAGCCTGTCCAGATCCCTCTGTAGAGCCTTTCTACCCTCAAGCAGATCAACACTCCCACCCAACTTGGTGTCATCTGCAAGTTTACTGAGGGTGCCCTTAATCATCTCATCCAGATCATTGATCAAGATACTAGAGAGAACAGGGCCCAGTACTGAGCCCTGGGGAACACCACTTGTGACCAGCAGCTAACTGGGTTTAAACCCATTCACCATCACTCTGTGGGCCTGGCCATCCAGACAGGTTTTTACAAAGAGAAGAGTACGCCCATCCAAGCCGTGAGCAGCCAGTTTTTCCAAGAGAATGCTATAGTAAAATGGTGTCAAAGGTTTTGCTAAAGTCCAGGTAAACATTCGCAGCCTTTCCCTCAACCACTAAGTGGGTCACCTTGTCACAGGAGATCAGGTTGGTCAAGCAGGACCTACCTTTCATAAACCCACACTGAAATGGGCCTGATCACCTGGTTGTCCTGTACATGGTGTGTGATAGCCAATCTAAACCCTTGTGGCCAGGAAGGCCAGTGGCATCCTGGGGTGTATTAGAAGGTGTGGTTAGTAGGTCGAGGGAGGTTCTCCTCCCCCTCTACTCTGCCCTGCTGAAGCCACATCTGGAATATTGTGTCCAGTTCTGGGCCTCTCAGTTCAAGAGGGACAGGAAACTGCTTGAAAGGGTCCAGCCCAGAGCCACAAAGATGATTAGGAGATTGGAAAATCTCCCTGATGAGGAAAGGCTGAGGGAGCTGGGTTTCTTTAGCTTGG
>JAAGNO010015506.1:0-10844 GCA_033439905.1 Ceryle rudis
GGCTTGTATTAGAAATGGTGTGACCAGCAGAAGTAGGGGAGTGATTGTCCCCCTGTACTCAACACTGGTGAGGCCTCGAGTACTGTGTCCAGTTCTGGGCACCTCAGTACAAGAAGGATATCGAGGTGCTGGAGCGGGTGCAGAGGAGGGCAACAAAGCTGGTCAAGGGACTGGAGAATAGATCATATGAGGATGGTTTGAAGGAGCTAGGTCTGTTTAGTTTGAGGAAGAGGAGGCTGAGGGGAGACCTCATCACGCTCTACAGCTACCTGAAAGGACATTGTAGCGAGGTTGGTGTTGGTCTCTTCTCTCGAGTAATTAGTGATAGAACCAGAGGGAATGAGACTAATGAAATAGCATGGTGATATATATAAAAATACTAAATAGAGAAAAATCTTTATTTTAAAAATCAAATCTCAGCATGTAAATTTGTAGCATAACACTTTAAGAAACAGAGAAAAACCTTTATTCTGGCCTTAAATTTGGAAGTGGTTCTTGCATTCAGCTAAGGACTGAATTTGGTCTACAGATTTAATTACAGCTTAAAATTTGCTGTTGAAGCAAGCCATTAGCAATTTAAAAACTCCAGGTTTATATGCTTTTATGGGAGAAGATTTTAAGCACTTTCAAAGCTTTTTTGCTTAAAAATTTGAAACTTAAAGACCTGAATCTAAAGTCACCTCAGGAGATTTATTACGGAAAGAATTATTGACTCTCAACCATACCAAGACCTATTTATTTCTTCCAGTTAATTTCCCTCATTGCCATAAGGTCTTGTTCAAAGACATTACCAAGTTACTATAAGCAAATCTACTGCATCATATGAATGCTGTTGGAATAGCCTAAAATATTCTTTTCCACCATCATCTGAGGATATCAGGTTTTGGAAAAAAAAATACAAATATGTCGTTTTGAAGAATATACACTGTTCTTACTTTCAATGTTTTAAATGTATATTCCTTCAGTGGATACTGAGTATAGTTCCTTCTTTAAAAGGAGAAACTTCACTTTTTAAAAAAAGGTGTTACATACTCATTCCACGATGGGTATAATCACAGAAAGATCATCTAGTCCAACACCCCTGCCTGAGCAGGACCACATAGAGCAGGTCACAAAGGAGTGAGTCCAGGAAAGTCTTAAATGTCTCCAGAGAAGGAGACTCCACAGCCCCTTTGGGAAGCCTGTTCCACTGCTCTTAATCAGTCATTTCTGTGGAAGGATGGGAAGGGCTGATGAAGTATCTACACAGCTTCCTACATTACCTTTAGAAAGACTTAAGGCTGTTGTGAATGAGAAGATACTCACCTGATTGGAGCTTCTGCAACTGTGCCTAGTCATAATCCTAAAAAAGGTGAACTTTGTAGATGAGGATATGTTTAAACTTGACAAATACTGTCTTATCCATAAGAGACCACAAGGTTTTTAGAGCAATAACTTACCAGTAATAGAACGGTAGCAGATAAAAATGTCTAACATTGAAAACCACAAAAACAAAACAAGACAAAAAAAAAAAAAAAAAAAAAAAAAACAAACCAAAAAAACACCACACCAAAACCAACCAAACATACAAACATACAAAACTGCGGGAGGGCGAGGGAAGATGCAGGCAATCAATATGATTTGTAAGCAAGCTTCATTTATTAGAGATCAGAAGGCTGCTTTTATACAGTCACCTTATTAATAGGCACACGTGTCCGTTGCTCATTAGTTTGTTGCTTAAAGGGTACATCTTCACAATCCAACCCCCTTGGAGTTACAGCTGCAATTTACTCCCTCATTCCTTCGACCACAACATTCTGTTATTTGTATAACTTACAAGCTCAAGGACGTGCTGGCCTCGCTGTTTCTTGTGATAACTACTGCTGAGCTTAATATCTTGCTTCAGAAAGCATTTCCTTTAAAGCTACATGGCCCTTGTCTTCTAGCCATTCTCCAACATTCTCCAAAAATTCAGCTACAAAAAAACCCCTCAAACCCAAAACAACAATACTTTCTGGTTTGGTACTTATTACAAAGAATACAATGAAAAGAAGAATGCATGTTCAGTGGACAGAGACTACATATAACAGCCTAAGTAAAGAGGTTTTTCTTACAGTTTACTCAACAGTATTCTACTAAGAAGGTACCATTTTCATTTAGGTAAGAGTCAAAAACACTTGACTCATCTCCCTTTGGAATTCATAACACTTTTTTTTTGTGTGTGTGTTTACTTTAAATTTTTGTCCTGATGTATACACGTGTCTTTTAAAAGATTATAAATCTGTCCAATATCTTATGTACCAAGGTACAGAATTCACCTTCACAGTCTCCACTGTACATAATGTAGATCCAAAACACCATCAGGAACAGAAAGACAAAATGAGATTCTAGGAGATGTGGCAACAAACTATTTTCTCTCATGTATGTTTTCCTTGGTCCAATAGTTAACATTTTTGAGCTGGAATAGACTGCAACATTTTTTGATGAATTTAGATAACCCTCTCAAAGTGCTGTTACGCCAAATTTTGCAAAATGACTGCAAAAGTTTTCAAAAATGGCACCAACAGCAGTGAAAAAACTATTCCAACTGTATTCTTACTCTGTTATCCTGGGTAACAAATTTTCAGAATGACATTAATGAAAAAAAGAATATATGCTATTGTCTGTGACAAGTTTGACAAGGCCTGGATTCAACTAGGTAATACTAAAAGCAAACAAAACAAAATATTCTGCAATAAAACCCATCTATATTATTGCCTTTTGCTTCAGGTGAACCAACAGTTTTTCCCTGACTTCCATTTCTAGTAATGACAAGCAAAGCATAAATGTGTTGTTTCAGTGATATTTTCACATGTATGTACACTTATGTACACACGTGCATCCTGATATCCACAGTGGGACTAAATGGCAACATAGATGGTCATTGTAGTAAAGGAATAAAATTAGAAAAGTTCTGCCTCATTTAGACATTAATTTTTTCAGTTGTCTTGGACAAAGAGAAGCAGCAAATATCCTGGTTAATTCCTAAGGAAAAAAAAAGATCCACAAGTCTGAATAACTTAACAACTTCTGGTTCTTTGGTCCCAATTAACCCCACACAAGAGCAGTAGAACCTGAGTAGATTCAACAGAAAAAAAAAATCCAAAACCAAAACCAAACAACTGGAGGAAAACATGGAAAGAAGATACATTTTCAAAACACATATGACAAATTTCTAGCAAATCACAATTTTATCCAATTTTTAAGTACAGAGGCATTATTTTTCAGAAGGTGAACAGGTAAATGACTACAAAGGCAACCATTTGTCTAGCTTTTATTGTATACATTTGTGCTAACATTTCTGCCAATGCAGCATTAACATTATGACCCATCATCTGATCTGATCTGGGTGTATCAGGAAGGAAGAAGGTATCTCTTTGCAACAGGTCTGACAAGTAAGACTGGGATCCTGCAGGAATATTTTCAAAAGCATACCCTCAAGAGGCACATATACCTTGATCCTTCCCCTTCCACCTTGACTTTTCTCCATGCTTTTCTCCATTGCAGCATCTTACTAGAGAGTGATTTTGTACCCTCAAAGTAATAATGTGCTTTCCCAGGGTCCAACAGTTTGTGGAAAGGCAAGTTGTTCAGCCCAGGAACAATGAAGGGAATGCCCTGCAGAGACTTCGGGGATGTCTTGCTTAGTATCATACACCAGGCACCAGCACAGTACTGAGTTCAGATTAATCAGTCTTGCTTCGCAGCATGGAAAATTATCTGGCACAGAATGTCATGCTATCACATATTTAATGATTTAAACTAAACTACCAGAGGTACATCTGCGAGATACAGGACAGTGTATTCCACCTCTGAAAAGTAGGAGCAATCTCCTTCATCACTACTAACTGCAAAGGTGCTACCTCCAGTATTAATGGCAAAGCATGGCATATGAGATGTCATACCTTTCTTTTCAGTGATGTCTCCCATCAACAGTATCTGTGTAGATTACAAGGGTCTAACTGGTTTTTCTGAAAGCCCTTTCTGTATCTTACTTAAGTTGCATCACAGAAGATTGTGTGTAAGAATAAGAGAATCCAGTATCCATGCAGTTCCTATATTTACAAACCTTCTTTGTGGCTTTTCAATGTGTGGCAAGGATGTCTTTAAAAATAGCTCATAAATATTCAGTAGACTTTAATTTTAACTAGTAGACACTTATTTTTCCAAATCAATGACAGTTTTTCCATCAGCAGAAGATTTGGGAAGAATCAGATAGGTCTTGTGAGAGTGTGATGCATGTCCTCCATTGGTAGTAAACCCAACAACAAATATCTTCCATAAATTTAGGCAAGTGTAAGATAAAGCCAGATGTATCATCTTACAGTACCTGAATAAAATCTATCTATGCCTGTCTTGACAGTTTTATTGTGAAAGACAGAACAGAACAATCAAAGACATTATTTCCTAAAACTTTTGTCATATGTTGGTGTCCTCTCTCCTCAGCCTCTGACATCTCATCTATATTGTCAAGTGTTAACAGACAACAGTATTTAGGAGGACATCACGGCTGCATCTCTTCTTTAATGGCATATTATTTTCTCCCTGAGAGATTCTTTAGGCTGTTAAGGATACAGAAGCATATGCCCTATGCAGTTTAGGGTTTGGCTTCTCTTAAGCAATATCTGAAGGTGCACATGGCTTATACTGTAGACATCTTTCTGAAGGATGAACTTTTACTATTAATGATGATATAATATTCTTGTGCTGTTATCCTTACCACCATTGAGCTGTAGAAGTCAACTAGAAAAGTCTGTTTATGTAAATGATGGTCTCAGTTTCCGTCCCTACAGAAGTCAACTGGTCAAGGATGGCAATCAGTATTAATCTTTTCTTCCTAGCAAATACAAAAACCCCACTAAATGTGCAATCTGTGCTTACTAGGTAGGGAGCGTTACATGTCAGTGAAACAACACTGCAAAGTGAAAGCCAGTAGAGAATGATCACTTACCTTTTTAAATCACTGAAAATTCATGGTGAACAAGTGGAGGTGGACATACAGCTTGTAAGCCTTTCAGATTTACAAAATCTTGTTTTCTGTTTTATGATGGATATAAATTCTCACCTGCAGAGAGAGAGTACAATCAGAAAACTGAAGGGATTTGCAAGAAAGAGTTTAAGGCATAATTTCCTTCCCCACTGAGCCCTCCACAACAGACAACATTCAGATTGTAGGTGACATAGAAGCATAGAAAATTACTTTGAGAAGTTAGTATTGCTATTGAACTACTGTGCTTTAAAATTAGCAGTCCTATGTGCATACAAAGATATACCTGAATCTATTTTTAAAGCAAAAATAATGAAACTGTTTGTAAAGGTACAAGGTTTGGGGTTTTTTTTATTTCATAACAAATAATAGAAAACATGTAACTTTCAAATTGTAGTTAAGTGGAATATTTGGTAGTTAGTAGAGCAGGTATCAAAATTTTCCGTTTAATACCAAGTTTTACTATAGCAAGTACAAAAATCCAGTGATATAACAATGAAATATGAATCTATGCACATAAGCAACAAAAATGTTTCATATGACAAGAGTTTACTAAGACCCTAGGCACAAAAAAAAAAAAAATTTACAAATATATTTCCCAACAGTAGAATTTTATTCTAAACTACCAGCTGCTAAGATTTTATTTCAGAGGTGAGGCATATCACACTAAACATTTATGCTATACATCAAAGTTTCTGTCCAAGTTCTCAGGTTTTCCATTTTCTAATGTTATTAATAACTGTAAATGTAGTAACTTCTACCATCTTCCTTGATTTATTTCCTTTCTCCAGTAGTGACTGACACTTGTTGGACACTAGGTCTAGCCACTAGATGACAAAAAAAAACCCCAAACATATGCTAGATTTATCTCTTCCATTCTTTCTCCCATATTCTACTTTTTCCATAAAATGCAAGTTTTAGCTACTGACATTTTCTTCATTTTAATGAAAGTGATAGGCCTTAGTTGCTACCTCCAACTTTTATGAAAAATCACATGGCTTTAAATTGTTGGTGTGAAAACAGGACCTCAGTCAAAATATTACTTGCAGCTACACCCCTGTAGACATCTTCCCAAGTCTTCAGGGGTGAATTGGAGAAAAACCCTGTCCTTATCATTGTGCATCCTGTATGACACTGGCCTCATATATCACTCACCTAAAATCTCTCATTTGTCTTAAAACAACATACAACTCCAGAAAAGAGGGATATCACAGATTTCACTGTATTTGATTCAGTGAATCTCTGGAAGTTAAACTCTGTATCTGTGATATTTTAACTCAGATATACTTCCACTGCACACTGAGTAGTGCTAACTCAATTTACAAAGAGGAAATAAGATACATAACTAGTATGAAAGTAGAAATATATGCTTACCTTGCTAAAGGAAAGAAATTGAATTAATATGCTAATGTTTTTTATTTGAGTAAAAGAACGTGAATGTAGACATGCTAACTTCTCACTCAGTGAAAAACTGACACCCAAAAGGTTTGTCTGGCCAAACATGCTTTCAGGCAAGGTATGAGTCAGAGACACTGTAAAAAGTCCTAGACTTTTCTAATCCATATAACCATCAATAGAAGAATAACCCTGTACATAATCTAGAAAGAGTCTTTTCAAAAGTGAGTCTAAGAATAGCAAAATTCTAGAACATAATTAATTGAGAAGTAATCTTAAAAATTATCTGAAATTTCCCCTTCCATATACCAGGATAAGCATTCCACTAAAACCTAGACACTATAGATGGTAGTTCTTCTGCAAGTTCACTCCTTTCAGACTATTCTTTCGATAATTTCTACATGGTCTTGATTTCCTTGTTGTACTTGTTAAAGCCATTTCACTTTGTTTTGCAAGTACTTTGCTGAGTCTTTCACATAAAATTCTTCTTTGTGATACTATTTTCCATCCAGGGTGGATTCTATGCTGATTGGATAGGAGCAATCTAAGATAAATTCCATAAGAGCATATAAAAGCAACATTTAGTTCACAGACCGTTGCTCCCCTGACAAATGATAGGACCTTACAAACAAGGCAGAATTGCAAAGGACAGTGGATTTCAAGGGCCATCCACTAAGTTATTTGCAGATAGAGCAGCTATTTACAATGTTTCATGAAATATTTACAGTGCAACAATGGATATGAGATTCTTTAGCATTCCCTAGACATACTGATGTTCTCATATATTCTTATTCTTCTCTATCCTCCTCATTCCTCTCAACACACACGCACAAGAACACATAAAACTCTCTTCTGCTTGGAAATACCATCCTAGGAAATATCACAAGGACAAATTCTGGATAAATACACAAGATACAAGAAAGTAATTACAGAAATAAGAAAAGTGCTTGTTAATTGTTTGTGGCACTGGTGTTGGATTTCAATGAAAACTTTCTATGGCTTTCTAACTACAATGACATTTAATTTGTAAGTGTAATAACAAATCTTTTGACATGGAATATATTCTAATTTCCATGGGATAATTTATTCTTACTGTCTTAACTATTGTACTACCTGTAGTACCTTTGACCAAGTCTGTGCATACTTTTCATAACTGAATGTTAATAAAATGGAAATTTCTAAATTCTCAGCTAGATACATAAATCTTCAACAGAAAATGTTACATCTATACCTGAACCACCTACAGTCCAAAGAAAGATTTTACTTATTTTTTTTTTTTTTAAATCTAGTATCACAGACCAGTGGTTGAAATTCTAGAACAAACTTGAGAGTTTTAAAAACTTGTTTTCGTTTACTATACTATAAGCCGCAAAACAAAACATTACTTGCGTCTGAGAAACACAAAGTGTTCAGATAACCCAATGACTCAACAGGTCTGCAAAACCTTCCCCCTTTAAGAAACACCTGTTAGGATTTTATCTTGCCCTTGCATTTATAATTTACTATATCTCAGAGTAAGTGAATGCAATATTATTTCCCAAGTGGAAGGAGATTCCTAAAATATAATCATCCACAGGACTTCATTCAGATATGAGTCATCACTCAAAGAACTTCATTCAGTTTAATTATATGAGTCATCACTCAAGGTGAATGACACAGAACAACAAAATCCTTACATTTCAGCACCTCACAAAGGGACAAAGAAATATCCTGAAGATAACCAAAAGTATCCTAACAAAGACAAAAATTTCTTAGTCTCATTCTGTAAATCCTTACCTTCCATATTTGAGTAATGTATTGTTTCCCTTTTCAAAGCTTTCCATATTGAAGTGCTGAAACAGAAAGAAATTTACACAGTGACAGGATGATTATTCATATACCCTAACTTCAAGAGTCTATCTGAGGCTGAAGTTAAGATATTAGTCCCCTTAGACCTAGATTGCAGTCACTGGAGAAAAGAAGGCTATTGCTTTGTGCAATTCACAGGAAAAAAAAAAAAAAAAGAATCTCCTACCCTGAATATCTGAAGAGGTGAAGAAGAAGACGATCTAGTTAACTTTCAAGAGTTGTGGCACCAAGAAAAACATTTCTCCTCTTCCAGCATTTCAGGCTGTCTGTACAAAAAAGCCACAAAATCGTACAGATGGTATAGTTTCGCCTTGCACTTGAAAGAACTACAAGATCAAGATCAAGGGGAAGAGATTTATATGTGGAAAGCTTTGTATGTTCTCACATGCTGGTGAAGTTTCTCACACATAAATTGTGATAACACACAGTGATAACATTTTTTCTATACCCTCCTGTCAGGCACTTTCAAATAATAAAAAAAATGGTGGGATTTTTTCCCTAACCACAGCCAAATTTAAGCCACCATTTCCCCAAGGTGTTTCATCTGCAATTGTAAGTGAGCCCTACATTAATTTTGCACATCATCTCATGTGTCTTCATCAGGGCCTTGGAGAATATATTGTGACTTAGGTTTGTCTACTGACCATATTCTGCCCCCACACTACAAATCACTCCTGGAAATTCCAAGTCCTTTTCTCAGTGCATATACCAGAGCACAAATCACTTACAGATTCACCATGCTGATACAGGAAAAGTCTTAAATGTGTTTTAAAAAATAAATTATAACAACACTGATTGTCCTTTGACTTATAGCACTGTAAATCAAAAATAACTCTATTTTAGTCAATTATACTGCACAGCTATAAAACTGGCCTAAGAGAACAAAAAGTAAAAAAGCCCACATATTCTTTCCCATGCGTTTGCATTTGTAATAAATCATTTGTAAATCATAGAATCATAGAAAAGCCTGGGCTGGAAGGGGTCTCTAGAGGTCATCTAGTCCAACCCCCCTGCTGACAACAGGGACATCTAATGCCACGCTTTATCATAGTTTTTAAAGTGAAAGGTTCTTTTATAGCAAATGATAGCAGTGTTATCAAAGTACTGCTGACATGTTTAGCCCCAACAGAAAGAATTATTTGGGGCTTTTTGTGGCTTTACTATAACAAGGAAAAGTATTAAAATTGTTATCGCTTTATAATTTATCATGTGTCATCAGACTTTTTCATATGTAATTCTTTAGAATTTACTCAAACATCCTGCTGAAACAAACAGACATCTTATTCCAGTCTCTGGAACAAATTTGGAGGAGGGTTTTGTCAAATGATTGTTTATTTTTTTTCTATTAAATGACCAACAAGAAATAATGTAAGTTCAGAAGATATCTGGCATTTATGCAGACAGAGAGGTTTTTGTGCTTTCCTTCTGTTCATTATTTTAGCCACTGAAACAGAAATTAAATGAGTTATACATCAGCTCATTTTGGTCTGTATCTGGAGAGTAATTAGCAAATTGTGCTCTGAAGGGGCTTGCTCAGAAACTGCAGCTTATCCTGCAGTTTCATTCGACAAAAAAATTGATGGTCTTCCAAGGCTGAGAGGCAAAACTGGGGACCTCGGATCTGTGGTCATTTCTGAGGGAAAAACATGAAGGAAGACTAAAGGAATTGTCTTTTCTTTAGGAAAAAAAAAAAAAAAAAAAAAGACTTATTTGTACTTTGTTACAGAGTAGATAGAATTATTTACCTTGTTACCCTCTAGAAGACTACCAATCATAACAATAAACCCCATTTTTTAAAACCTTCCTAACGCAAAAGGCAAATGTAAAGTATTTCCACAGAGGAGCTGAACACTTGTACAGAAGGTAGTGTGTTACTAATCCCTAGAAGGGCTTTGATACTAAATCAGCCATCTCATCAAATACAGCTATCATGGAGGGAAGAAAATCTTAAATGCTTAAACGAGAAGTCACAGAAAAGCATAAAGAATCACAGCATGTTTACAACTTGGAATTCCAAATCTTTCCACACCTCCTAAAAGCAAAACTCTGCAGCATCCAGACTGATAAAGTGGAAGCAAAGCAAATATAGAATGCAAAGAGATTGCTAGGGTAATGACTTAATTTGAACTATTTGGTGAACTGATCAGTAAGTCACTGAATCAATTATAATTTAAGTCAAAGCTGAACAACAAAATGTAAAGTGACATGAGAATGAAAAACTATGTCAGAGCTGACATTGTCAGAAAGACCAAACTGGATGAACTTTCAAAACCAAATACGACAAGTTATGTTATATTATATTAAGAGCATTAACAACCCATTTGTCATTCTAGCACCAACTCAGCAGTCTGCAAATCTTTATTTGACATATTGAAATAACAATGACTAAAGACATTCACATTTTTTACTATTATTGTTCTTACTGTCACGGTTTAGGGTCAGGGCGGCCTCTTCGACCTATAACAGACGCTCTCTGTTAACCCCCCTCCCTCCCCAAAGGAATAAGGGAGAGATACTTAGTGATTAGAAAAGGAAACTAGAACAGCTTTGATGATAATAATAATAATAATAACAATAATAGAATATGTATGTATAT
>JAAGNO010015507.1:0-35755 GCA_033439905.1 Ceryle rudis
TGGCTGTCCCCACGCACACTCACCCGCCTGCTTCACGGAGAGCCTTTTTTATCTGTTTGCTTTCTTTTATTCTTAATTTAGAACAAAGGAAAAGGGGAGGGAAGCAACTTTGCAATTCTCCATGGACCCAGGAATCCTCGTGCTCATCCCCAGAGAAGGATTAGACTGCATTAGGCTGAACGGAGATCTCTGACACAGCCCAAAAGCAGAGGAAATAAATGATCTGCCCCTGCATGCACACTTCCTCCTGCTCCCCAGGGATGGAAAAGGGAACCCGGGGTGAAGTCCCCCTGTACTCGGTATGGAGAAGGCCACATCTGGAATCCTGCGGTCAGTTTTGGGCCCCTCACTCCCAGAAGGACACTGAGGGGCTGGAGCGTGGCCAGAGAAGGGCAGTGGAGTTGGGGAAGGGTCTGGAGCACAAGTGTGGTGAGAAGAAAAAGAAGAAAAAGGAAAAGGAAAATAAAAGGTCTACCGCTGGACTCAAGGATCTTAAGGGTCTTTTCCAACCTGAATGATTCTATAATTCTATGATTCTGTGATTCTATAAAGTAGGAAGTAAGAAACGCAAGACTGCAAGCTCTTGACGGACAGTAACACATTTGGATCATTCCCAGTCTCGTGAGACCCAGGTTCATGATTCAGAGCCTTGCATCTTCATACAACATTAATAAATATTAAGTATAAATTTAATCTTAAACCCTAATTTTCCACTGTTTATTCACAGTTTCCATGTCAGTTGTACATTATAGCCAGCAGCTGATTAACAGAATAAGCACTTACTGCAGGGCAACAGTTCAGAAAAACAGTCTATTCCAATTCAGACTGAGCCACCTTAAGAATCTAGGTTTCAGGCAAAAACTCCATAGGTGCCTACAACCATGTTTTTTTGGCTTATTTAGTCATCTCCTTGTTCAGCAGGAAGCCAGGTCAGAAAAGAGGTGTCTCCTTCTTTTGATATCAGGAGACCAAGCATCCAGTACCAGGCCTTCTCACGAGCTCTGTTGTCTAGTCCTGACTTGTCTAATTATCCTGCACTTATTAGCGTATGGTACTAATCTTTCACACAGTAGCCTGGTCATTAACAAGCTGCTTGGGGTGTGGGTGAGTTGGACTGTATGATCTCTAGAGATCCCTTCCAACTCCCAAAACTTTTGTGATCCTGTGATTCTGTGAAGCCTCCCAGAAGTGAAGGCAGGAGTGGTCAGGTCTGTCTTATTCTGAGATCTTAAACTGTCTGTGAGAGTATGAGGTTATATTTATAACTTAACCCCATGTGTCAGTTCCCCCAGTGGAGATCTCCTGCTAAGATGGTTTTAAATGAAAGGGTTCAAGAGTGTACCTCTGACCAGCTTACAAGAAATCCTCATCTTTTGGTTGACTGACCTGAGTGAAAAAGAAAAGTCATGTCCTGTTGACATCAGTGACCATCATCTCTATCCTGTGTGACTTCAGTGGACCTAAGACAGTGTTTCATCCCAAACCAACAGAGACAAAATGCCACATGAAGACAACCAGATGCTACATCAGGAGTCTGACAGGCTAAGAAAGACAAAGTGAATCTCCAGTCCCAGCTAAGAGTCCTCAGCATTGAGGTTGGACCAAGCTGGTTGATTGGACTAAACCTGTAATTTGGTACCTGTGGTGGTGGTAAGCTATTTGCACCCTGCAAACATGATCATGAAGATCTATTGATTCTTGCACTCTTAAAGTCCTTGAATCACATCTGTGCTTTAGTGGGGTCAATAAGTAAGCAATCCTTATCCAGCACACATGTCCAAAAAGCCAGTCAAAACATCCCCCCTGCAACTCGAGTCTGTCTGCTCCTGAGGTAGCTCAGGGATACCTCAAGTTCCTGGAAGGTCTGGTCCCCAGAGAGTTGTGTGCCTGAAGCTCTCATCATCCAGAAAGGAGCACCATTTGTCCGGTGTTCTGTGTGGGAGTCCTCACCTTTCCCTCCTATTATAAGGTGTCTGCTGTCTTTTGAAGGGTTCATACATACTCCATTAAGGTAGTTATTGATAGGGAAATGAATTCTCCCCTCACTTTTCCCAGGAGCACATCCTGCTGCCTGCCTGGACCCAAGCTCCCTTTCCCTTCCTGGCCTGGTAACTCCAAGAATTATGTATTAGTTGCATGGGGTCCCAAGAGCTATTGCAGAAAGAGCGGAAAATATTCTTTTACATGCTTTCCCTCTGTCTCCATAGGAAGATGTCTAAGTGAGTGCTTTCACACCTTGAGCACCACCTTCACTGAGACCTAACCTTCACCTGCGGACAGCACCACTCATGAAACACCTTCTTCTGGGCCTTTTGGGGGCTGTGGTTTAGACCCACACTGGTTGATGTACTGACTCTCCATCCAAGCCTCCTAATTGCGCATGCTATACAAGCAGAACTGGGGCAATGCTCCTCTTTCACAGAGCTGGCTGACAGATTTTGAGTGTTAGAGATTAAAAGTATCACAAAGCACAGAAACCTGCCATGTCGCCTGTCCCGAACGTCCTTGTTCAGTACATGAATGTCTCTTATTAGCAGTGATGAACAGTTTGCTTTCCAAATGAGAACTGAAGTTCTCTTGGGTGGCTAGATGCATAAACATTGCATTAAAGACCTGAATTTTAGAGATCCTGGTATTCCCACTAAATCCAAGAGATCTGATGCTCATCATTTTTACAAAGACTGGAGCATTAGGGCTAAATTGGAGCCATACTGTGAAAATCAGTACCAGAAGTGGAAGAGAAGGTTGATATTAATTAGATTAACACAAACACACACTCACAAAAAATAAGGAAAATAAAAATAAAAAGGAAAAGGAAAATAAAAAGGAGAAGAAAAAAGAAAAGGAAAAGGAAAAAAAAAGAAAAAGGAAAAGAAAAAAAAAAGGAAGAAAAAGAAAAAGAAAGGAAAAAAAAAAAAAAAAGAAAAAGAAATCAGAAAAAAACTACCCAATCTGTGCCCATTTGTTTATCTTGGTCTCTTTATGGTTGACAGGAATAAAAACAGCTCTGATTTCTTGTTAGTGTTACATGCTAAACACTTCGCTTCATCCTTGGAGCTAGTAGCAATTTATTGATTTTTCTTCTTAGAAATATAGATGTGAAATATCCCATAAGATTAGGCCTCATTGTTCTGCAACAGGAGGTACATCGTGCTGGGTTTTCTAAACACAGCAAAGTAGACACCCAGTGTTTTAGGTAGTGAGATTCCATTATAAGCCTGTAAACCACTGTAATCCCAACACCTGCCTTCTTAAAATGCATGCATGAAAATCTAAAATGCTGTTACTGTTTCTATGGTCACTTTCTGGAGGTAGAATATGTCAAGGAGACACCTTCAGAGAAGGAGCTGTGAGTATCACTTATCACCTTCAGATGCATCTTGAAGAACTGGTCTTGTTCTGGGGACTGTGTTGAAGCATATGTTCTTGAAATGGTCTGGAGTTAGCCAGGGGCAAGGGAATAAGGTCTATATATGAGGATAAGACAAGGAAGACTAATTTCACTCCTGAGAAATCCTGACTTGGATGATTATTGTCAGAATCATTGATCTTAGTTTTGTTATCCCTCTCTTAAGAGGGAAAGAGGAGATTCTTGTAGGTTATAAGCTAGAGAAGGAATGATACTAAATAGCATTTTCTTTATATAAATAACTATGATGGAATTGGGTGCAAAAGAATGTTTGCTTCCAAGAGAACAGGAAAATGTGTTTTAAAGGGAAAAGGTATATATTTTGTTTGGTGCCTGCAGGATTTAATCATAACCCAAAGGTGCCAGTTGTATTTATTTTAGGGGGTTAACATCTGTGTTCTGCAATGTAATTGGGATTTCAAGTTCAACGTGAAAGAGCTCTGTTTATTTTTCCACCATCTTAGATTATTCCCCTGTTTGTGCTAATTGCCCCTCTGTGCATGTGGTCCATATTGTCTAACTCTTGCACTAGATAACTATTTGTGCTATGCTCGTCTCAAACACACCTGCAAAAACCTGTAACAGCTTTTAAAGCTGAAGATGTTCCCCTAGCTCCCTGTAACACAACAGTCACAACTACCTGAGGTATCATCCTGAAAGATAGGGTAATTACAGATGAATATACGGAGGGAAGGAATGCCGTGGTAGATAAAATATAACCATTTAAGTATGTGGAGTGATCTAGGCCAAATAGCAGTGGTTACTGTGATCGACCTCCTGGAATTACAGAGTTATTTCTACCACCTCCTTTCTTATTATTTAGACATACACAGTGTTGTGAGTTTAATCTAGTTTAACAAATAAAACAGTTATTTTGTTTGGAATGAAACAAGCACTGTGGATTTTGCAATTCTTAGAATACCTTTCACTGGACACAAGCTGAAAGGCAAATGTGTGTTAGATAAAGTGGTATGTTTTAGTCTGGGAGAAGATTGCCTAACAGCTGTGTGCAAGGACAGTTGTAACTGGGAATGCAAAATGCCCAGGACTCCTTTATTGTTTGGTTGTTTATTGGGGTTTTTTTTGAGATACTGTTTGTGTGATATATTTAGTTATAAATGCTAACGCCTCTCTAGGAAAAGTCCAAAAGCATGCAGAACTGGTCTATGCCTGACGAATCTTAAAGTTCTTTACCATGGTATTTTACTCTAAAACCTGAAAACACCAGATTCGCTGACCTGATGCTGCTGCTTTGCATCATTCTGACAGCTCGAAGCAGGCTTAACTGGCCAATTGAGGATTTCATTTATAAGGCTATAATGACTCCTATGATAACCTGCTCTGGCTCTCGTCTCAGGGTCAGTGTATGACATGTTGACTTTCTGCTAATTCCCTGCATGCTAGAACAGCTTTCTGGGGTCAAAGGCATGGTAGGATGAGAGGGGCAGAGGCTGCTGTAATTCCCACCGAGTATCACTAATGCTGGGAGAGAGTGTATTTTAACAGTCTCCTTTCATTTCTTACTATGGCATTTGGCATTTCCTAGGTTTTGCTCTCTTACCCCTCTGTTCTTGAGAGCAAAGACATACATTTTGGAACATAAGTGAAAGAAAAAGGCTTCAAGATCTGATACTTTCAGATGGTGCACTCTCAGGCTGCGGTATGGTCATTTACACATGCGCAAGAGCCTGAAGTCTTGTATGCAAGAATGAAAAGAGAATTCTGATGAGGAAAAGCATTTTATAAGCACTTATGATTAAGGATATAAATGATTCCATAATGTGCAAAGCCATGCAGACTGAGGCCTGATATCTCCTTCACATGAATAAGTGATTCTCGCTTTTTATTCTGCTCAGCATACACATTTGAGATATTTTCAGTAAGGAGCAAACACATTCTGCTGAAGAAAATCATCTATTTGCATCCTTGTAATCTTTGCACAGCTGTATATCATGATTTCTGATCTATAGAGTCCTTCTGAAATGGATGAATCTGGGACACCTGAAAGTCAGCTGAAGATGTGTAGGCAATGGCTCTGCATGGGCTGCTTCAGTTCATTTCCTGTAATACAGGACTCTGATATGGTTTGTTGATTTATCATTGTCAAGAAGTGTGCAAGAAGGCTAATAAATACAGCTAAGCTGCTTTTCTAATCTCCAGTGTCATCAGTATTGCCCCTTCCTTCCATCTCATGTTATTAGTCAGTTTGCAAGTATGTTTTCATGAAAACAGGGTATTCCTTAGCACTGAGAATAGATAGTTTCTCAGCTTTCTGGATTTATACAAGTACACATATTCCACAAGGTAGCCGATTCCTTTTAGCTACTGAACTATATAAGTTTTTGCAGGTGAAAGTATAGCAAAAACATCCTATGCTTCTCTTTTTTTTTCTTCTTTTTTTTTTTTTTTTTTTTTTTTTTTTTTTTTTTTTTCACTGCACAAGAAAGCAAAATCAACAAGAGTTTAGGGGGCTCTTGGGTGGCTTTTTGCCGCTGGAACAGATCACTACCGAGGTTAGACCATATTCATGAGCCTTGAAATATCTATTTGCTAATTACTTGTGACAAGCAAGCTCAGTAAAAATGAAGGCAGTTGGCTTAAGCTGGAAAACAACATAGTTATCAGAGAGTTTAGAATAGAAACGTGAAACTAAGCATCTCTTCAAGCAGGTAGAAAACACATCATTGTGTAAGACCACTTCTCTGAAGTTTGTAGTAGATAGCAATTTACGGTAAATGAAGTTAAAATGGTATGTGAATAGCCTTTCAAATGATATTTTTCTTGTGAAATGTCAAAGTTAAATACATGGCAAACAGAATAAAAATGTCACAATACTCTTAAAACTCAAAAGAAGTTCAGTATGAATTGACACTGGGGAAAATCTTGTGTCTATTCTATTCTTACTGGCTTGGCCATCTTCAAGAATTACTCCTTTTTTAAGTAACGGACAGAAAGAGACTTATTGGAAAGTGCTTTAAGTTGCCTCTTTCTCCCTTGCAGAGAAAATTTACACCTCTCTAAAGGACATAGCCATTTGTGCTGCTTCCCATGAGTGTTTCTACAAGAAAGATGAAGAGGGTCATCCTGAAAGCCCATGTTTCCTCTGTGTCACTAAAAATATGGGTATCTTTTGCCTTCCAGCTTGTTAATTCTGTGACAGATAGCAGTGTTATTTTTAAAGGTAGCCCACCCAGCTCTGCCCCCTTGTGAGAACACCCCGTGTGTGGGTTGGTCAGATGATAACCATGTGGAGCTTTGTGTGGGCCCTTAGTCAAATGGGCGCGAGTATCGTTACTCAAATGAGTATTCATAGCCACTACTTGCTTTATTTTTTTCTAGAGCAGCAACAAAATGGCAGAGACGACAGCTGCCACATCATATACATACACACACTCCTACACAAACTATGCTTTGTACATCAGAAGCAGCATAAATACCATGGCATCATCTGAATTGAAACCTCAGACATCATGAACTGGGCTTTCTATTTGTTTTCCAGTGACCTGAGTTCAGATTCTGTGAGGCCTGGTGCTAGGTGTGCTACAGGTGGCAAAGCTAGGTTTGTGCTCATGGTTCTTCTCTTCTGCTCATGTAGACTGAATGACTGGGTGCTGCTTTTGTTTAGCTGTCTTCAACTTGTGTTATCTCTGTGGATCATCTTTGCCAGAAGGAGTGACAGACATATGGAGTTTATGAACTAGTCACAGTGTATATTTTACCACTATTACCAAACTTACAAGTGAGACTTTAAGACACCCTTAATGAATACATCCTTTTTTAAAAAGTCATCTAGTGTACCCAGACAACAACAGCATCTTCATATCACACAGCCTGGTCTGTGTCAGAACAGAAGTAGAAGCAGACTTCATAATGCATAACTGTCCAGTCTCTGCCCTAAATAGTGACATGTGGGAACCACGAACAAGAGAAGCTGAGCTCTCAATAGCATGGTCAAGACTGCAGAGGGTGAACCACTCTGAGGACTGTGTCTTGGTATTCACATGAAAATCATTTAGGCATTTAGAAGTAAAAATCTTGTGTTCCATATGCTTATAGGGGAGAAATGTAACACAACCTATAGGAAAAAGCAGGACCCAGATAGAACTTACACTGGAAGATCTTTCTGGAGGGTCCCTTCACATTGCTGTGATTCAGCATCTACTTCTGTCTCTTTACTATGACAAGCACTTTATACACATACATTTATTTACTATTAGAGGGGCTTAACCTCCACACCTCTTGTTAAAGTCAAAGGGAAAAGGAAGTCTCTGTTCTGACCACAGGTCATGATCTTGAGATGTTAACTGTACCCCAGCAATCCAAGATAACTTCAATAAAATCCATGGTGCTTGGTCCTAGCATTGAATCTGTCCAAACAAATCAGCTACCAGGACTGGAGCCCAGACAAGCCGGGCTGTTAATAAATCCTTTAAAGTGAACTGTTTCTGGAGTAAGGTTTCTATTTCCTTTGCATACTACTTTGTTAAACACATGCTAAAATTAAGAAGAAACTTGGGTGTGTTTTCTCAACTGGCTTATTCTAGAGTAAAGTGGGAAATATTTTAAGAGCTATGTTGCAAGTTCAGTCTGAATGCCTTGGATCCTGGGATTATTTAGCCTTAAGCCTGGATGTAATAACTTTACCCAGCTCTGAAGATAGAAATGTTCTGTAGAACATCCATCTCAGCACAGATTTTTGAGACTGCAGAATATGTCTCCATTGATCATCTGGTGAGGGAAGTGTCATAACGAGTGTTATAAAAATGATTACTGGACAGCATCCCTCATTAAACTGACTCACAAACAAGTATTTTTAAAAATAATTTTGGCTTCTCTTTAAAAGACTGCTGGCTCTTGCAAAGCAGGACCTGTGATGTTGTCAAACTCTCAGTTCCTTGGCTGGCAACTTAAAAACCTGTAGGCTATATGCAGACACGCAGCTATTTAACTGGTATGGGGAGAGAGGTCTTGTAGGTTACTTGTTACATTGCTACCTCAGCAGGTAGCTTCACATATCAGGTCCTTACAGGTCACTTTTGCACCAGAGGAAAAAGGTAAGCATGACTAACTTCATTTTACATTAGTTACAAGTCCTTGGAAAGGGTTGGTTACAAAGAGAGATGATCTGAGAGTCACATGAGACAGTCCACGCATCAAAACACAGTTCCCAGAGAACAAGCCTCAAAAGCTTGTTTTAAGTAGTCAGAAAGGCAAACTGTGCCAGAGCTGTATCCAACGGGGTGACAGGATCCTTTGGAACTCAAACTGCATTGCCTGATTCAAGGAGGATCAAAAGGCAAACAAAGCTGTGCCACCTGGTGAATCCTGCCCTCTATGTTTTATAAAAATTACCTACCTTCCAGCAGAGTTGTTAACTGTCAAAATCTCCAGTTCTAGGAAGTGAGGATTTCTGTTTAACCAGAATACAGGCAGCACAGGGACAGTGTCAGCACAAACTTTCACTTCCCGACACTGCTGCTGTTCTTACTCTGGGAACAGGATACAGATCTACCTTTTCCAGGTCCCTTTGACACTCATGTCGCCTTAGAATAGAATCTGATGAAAGTTGTTTAAAGACTGTAAATATTTACCTGGATCCACAACTAAAGAGGAAGACACAGTTGGTAGAGTACCAACCTTGGACCTTGGACCTCTCAAGATGTAATTTTGGTCCATACATCAGGTTTCCTGTGTGACAACAGGAACAGCCAAGCCCTGCTTCAGGGAGTAGCAACAGTCTCCATATTCACTCAGTTCTATGCTCTAAACCAGAGGTGGAATGTAACAGGACTTCACACACAAGGAATTATTCAGATACCACAGAGAAGTTGTGTAAATACCTCCAAGTAACAGCAAGAGATGTTTGTTCTGCATGATTATCATCATGACATCCAAAACTCACTGCACCAGATTAATTTATCAGCAAGACACAGTAATAAATACATGATGCCTTTCAAGCACTGTGACATTCCCTTCCTGCAGATGGCTGGAAATGTTCTTCGATACAATATTTGCAATTAGCTTGCTGATGAAATTAGTGCTCTGAAATGGTTAGTTTTATAGATGTCTATGTTGCTCCCTCTGTGGCTATTACTATTAACCTCTTTGAGACTCTGGCTGAGAGCACTTTCTCAGGACTGTAATAGTGAGAGTGCAGGTCAGAGAGAAACAACTCAACACAGGCAGAGAAGCAGAGTTCCCATGTAGGTGATTTCCCCGGGTCTCTGACAAACTGTGTACTAATCCCTGCTCCACTGCTGACCCTGAACCAGTCATTCACCCCTGTTTCTGCCTCAGCAAAATGAGGACAATGTTATTTACTGCCTTCCAGTCCTCCTACCCCTTGCAGAGGACACACCAGGGGAGAGCTCAGAGACATCAGCATTCCCAGTGGTCAGTTCTGGCACCTCCTTTTTGCATGAGTAATAACCATTCATACCATGTGCTGTCCTTCTCTCTCGTTAACCCAGCAGGTTATGGAGCATGTGTCCAAATCATTCAGGAAAAATCCCTCTGACTATTGCCCCTGAATTACAGAATTACAGAATGGTTTGGGTTGGAAGGGACCTCTAGAGGTCATCTAGTCCCACCCCCCTGAAGGGAGCAGGGACATCTTCAACTAGAGCAGGTTGCTCAGAGCCCTGACCAACTTCACCTGGAATAGTTCCAGGGATGGGGCATCTACCATTCCCCCAGAAGAACAAACACTGCTAAGGACACTTGTCCCTTGCCTGCGGACTGGAAGCACATCAGTGATGGAAAGGATCCATCAGGAATACAGGGACTTCATAGGTCACATCAGGGATCCTGGGGCCGTCCCATGGATCCAGGACGCACTTGCTTCCACCCACTTTGCCACTGTTTATTGCCTTGTGTCATCAGAATGTGCAAGAACAGAGTCTTTGATGGGAAGCAAACAGGAAACTCAAAATTTTAATGAAGTTTGTAGTCCTATACTCTTTGTACCTAAAACCATCAATGTCTTGGGCTGTTTTTCACCTTTCACTGACAATAAAGTAATTTTCTTATAAATAGCTTGTTATCTGAAAGAGGACTGGAATGAATCATAGCAGAGACACAAATTAGAGAGGACTGGCATGAAAAGCTCATACTCATTTTGAACACTGCATTACGCCCTGATAAATTGGCAGTGGCTTATGGCTCTATCAATAGGACATGATCCCTGGAAGAATGACACATTTCCGAGAAATCCTCAATAGACCCAAGTATGGATTATTGATTGAGCTGGGAGGAAATCATCTGGGTCTTGTTACAAACCCGAGGCTTGACTCTGTTTTGCTGGAAGGTCTGCCAGTCTTTTTGATTATGGCTTCCTTCTGAAACAAATTTCCCCTGAGGCAAAGGATTTAGTTATGGCACTAGCCAGCAGCACAGAAGACCTGTACTCTCTCCTTGGTTCTGCTTCAAATACCATGGGTGATCATGGAAAAGACATGTTGAAAATGTGCAATGTCAAAACCCAAGGTAAGCAATGTAGTCGTCTGACTGGCAAGGCCCTACTCTCCCTTCCATCAGCCTCACTAAAGCCCCTGTAATGCTACCAGCAGTTTGATGATCTGACCAGGGCAGAGGTCTGAGACGGCAGAAAAAGGAGGCAGGTTTGTTATTGCGAAGCTGGAGTAAGACCTTGCTGCCTGCTGCAAGGGATTTTTTCGTTGTCTTGGCTATGATCTCAGGCTAAGATGCTGCAATTCCTTTCCAAGGCAAAGAAGTGCTATTTTATTTTTTTTTTTACTGTTAGGGCCAGCATGTGGTCAGACAAGGCCTGGGAGCAGTGACAGGCAATAGTACAAGGTTGGGAGCAGGGAAGTGGGAGTGAAACAGTTTTCTTTAACCATCAGTGAGCTGCTCAGTTGATTTAGGCAACCCCTTGACAGAAATTTGCAGCATCAGGTTGCAAATACTGAGATAAGTTCTTTGCTGAATTGTCCCCAGAACCAGCTCATCATTGAGTCAGGTAAGTACCAGAGTAAAGGAAGTACATCAGGTCTGCTAGGGTAACAGGTATCTAGCACAGCAGCTAACCTCTGTCATTAAACCACATCCTAAGCCACCTATTTTCCCCTTGGCTAGATCTGTCACCTGCTTCATGCATTGTGTGGTGTTTCTTTTTAAACTCAACCTTGGAGCTGGAGCTTCCCTTTAACACACACTTGTGCAACCATGCAACCGAGCATCACAGGCATCTGATCTAAATTGTATGCCTAGACATCATAAATAGTCTTTAAGTAGCCTCACAAAAAATGAAAAGCATTCAACTGCTGCAAACAATCTTGGCTATCCAATAGCACTCACTCTTCACTACAGTATCTGCAGACCTACTTTGGAGAACTTTTCCATCTTCTCCTGTTTCCTGCAGGGATATTATCTGTGTTTGCGAGGATTCAATTAATGCCATTGATGTGGAATGTTGTTCCATTCATCAGGGGCCACTGCATCTAATGAATAGGATAATCTAATTCTCCTCAAATAAATATGACACCAAATTAAAAGAGTTCATAAACAGCCTCCAAAATGGAGTGAGTTTATTTCAATTTATTGGCTTTTAAATTGCACTGGATCTCTCAAGTAACAACCTAGCTATAAACAAGTCAGTGACAGAGTTTGAAAGTTTATTATCACTAATGTTTGCCTTTATTTATACTAGAATTGAGTATTAGTATTATCTAGAAGAATAGCAAAAGGAAGGTCATCCAGATGCCACAGCTTTTAACCACAATTTTCCTAAGCTATTGAGAGAGCTTTAAGGCACAATATATTCTAGACAATTATTTCTGCTGTGTTTACTGTCACTGAAACATTTAACAAAGTGGTTATGACCCATCATTAGAACCATGTGAAAAGTTCACCAGGAAACTAGAAAAAAAATAGTAATGCCTACTGGTTACTTGGCTAGTTTAAGAAGAATTTTCTCTTTCTATCTTCCACCAAAAAACCCCAAAATAACACTTCTTCCAACTTTTGCCTGGTATAATTTTATTTGAGAATCAGCTGTTAGACAAATGATTACATACGTGAACACA
Organism: Ceryle rudis; assembly: GCA_033439905.1. Taxonomy (NCBI): domain Eukaryota; kingdom Metazoa; phylum Chordata; class Aves; order Coraciiformes; family Cerylidae; genus Ceryle; species Ceryle rudis. Next base: position 12,454 of record JAAGNO010015507.1, read on the forward strand.
GATGATCTCTTAAAGCTTTTCTTTGAATTTAGCCTGGTTTTCAGCATCATACTTTGTCTGACCAGCCTTTCCAGAATAGTTGTCAGGAAAAGAGGTAAGTAATGTGGCTATGGATTTCTTACAGGATGATCTGGATGAAAGACGAAGGGAAAGGAACTGTAGGCTTAGTGTGATGCTTACAAACTGTATCATACTGGATCACCAGTTTAACTCTGGACAATATGCAGTGCTTCAGGAGAAACAGGTCTTGTGCTTTACTGCTTAAAAATCCTATGTATTTAACAGCTTCTGTTATGGAATCAGAACACTTTCCTGAAATTAATACATTTAGCCTCATTACAGGTAGTCCTGGGAACTAAAGATTTATCTCTACCTGGTTTTTACAATTAGCACATTAATCATGGTAACACAGCTTAGAAATCCAGAGCTATCACATCTGTAGAGCAGAAAATTGCCTTGTGCAGGGGTTTTCTTCCAGTCCCAGAAGCACAACAAGCAGTAAGGAATAAATGGGTTTATCATAGAATAGTTAGGGTTGGAAAGGACCTTTAAAGGTCATCTAGTCCAACCCCCCTGCAATGAGCAGAGAAATCTTCAGCTAGATCAGGTTGCTCAGAGACCCCGTCCAACCTGACCTTGAATATTTCCAGGGATGAGGCATCAACATCTCTGGACAACCTGTTCCAGTGTTTCACCACCCTCATTGTAAAAAATTTCTGCCTTATATCCAGTCTAAATCTACCCTTTTTTAAAGCATTACACCTTGTCCTGTTGCAACAAGCCTTGCTAAAAAGACTGTCCCCATCTTTCTTATAAGCCCCCTTTAAGTATTGAAAGGCTGCAATAAGGTGTCCCCAGAGCCTTCTCTTTTATATAATGATTTTCAAAGACTGCAGGACACTTTTTCATTTCAGCCCTAGACTCAGACTGTAATAATCTGTGTGCATGAGAGGGACTTTGAAACCTTCTTCTGCTTTACCTGCAAGCAGAGAGCTATGGCTGGGATGGTGACTGCACTGGGATAACCATGAGATCCTGTTGTATTTAAGCAGCAGTTTCTTGAATTAATATGAATTATACTATATGATATTAGGGAAAGCAGTAGGTCCATTTATTTAGTAAGGAATCCTATTTTGAGTCTATGATACCAGATTATTGAATAAATGTTCTAGTATTTTAGGATAGGGAAAAAGAATTCTAAATAGATAATAAACTTCTGAACAATAAGCTGCGTTCAGACTTGTTCAGCACAGAGTGTGAACAAGTTTCTGTATCTTCTGTTTATTACTTTTCCGCTGCAAACTAGAAAGTTGATCATGACTTAACATTTCTTACAATAATTTTTCACATTCCTATGTCAAAGTTGCTTCCCAGCTAAGTAATGAAGTAAGATTAAGGTGAAACCCTGGAAACTGTGGAAAGCAAAGCCTAAGTCACTAAGAGAGGAAGGTTGCAAAGCTGTTGGCTGATTCTGATGTGCTTCATAAGCTTTGAACAGGAAGTCCTGGAAAGGCAAGAAGTTGACATCAGCTATACTCTTCCTTTTTCTTCTTGTCTAGGCCTTTTGGGATCTGTTTCAGCTCAGAATTTAGACCCCGTAACACTGATCTTTTCTTCTGGAGAAGAATGCTAGTGACATTTAAAGCAACAACTCTCCTTTCCCTTTTGAAGGGCATCGGTCTTTGTTATGGCTAAAATAACAAGGGATCTTTGGCTTAAACTAAACCAGAAATTTAGGAGACATATTGGAAAGTAAAGATAAAATATTCCAAGGCAAACCAAAATATTTAACATTCTCCCCTTCAAAATGTCATGTTTCAGCTTCAGTCTAATGAAACCTTTTAAGAATTGTTTTTCAGCTTGAAATAGATTTTTTAATAAAGTTGCCATTTTAAATCAATACACGGAAATGTTGACTTTCATTTTCCCCCCTATTTTTCTGCCTGACATTCTTTTAAAAGCTTGGTTACATTTCATTTATGTCTACCAGATGCCATTTTTCAGTGAATATGCTACTGTCAATAACATTTTGCCCAGTGCTGACTATGATTCTCTGCTTCCCTAGAACATTGTTACACATGACTCAGTTCCTGCTTGGACTGTAACTCAATTTCAGAGCTCTAAACTCCAAAGAGCAACATCTATAACTCCAAAGAGCAATTTCAACTGAAATCCTAAATTCAATTACAGATTTGTGTTGCATTGCTCAGTATTTATTTATAATATTGTGCCGACAACATATCCTGTTCTTCATTTCCACAGGGAAAACAGCACTGGTTCCTCTGTGTGATCCAGAGCTATTTATTTCTCCAAATGTTAGATCTCTGCGAGTACAGAATCTACAGACATCTGAATTTCTTTTGTAATAAGTACTTTTATCTAGACAATAATGCAGAAAAGATTTCTCAGGACTATAATACTACTGGTATTTATCCATATGTTTCATATTTCATAGAAAAATATCACCATGTGCACATTCCTCTAGTTTCAAAGAAATACTAAGTATTATGGGATAAAGTCCCTGGGAGATTTGAACTCCCATACCAATGACACCCTTAAGTGTCAAGCACATAACTTTAGGTCATAAATGCCAGTCCTAAGCCTCCAACGGACATGAGCAGTCCGAGGCATTATACTAATGCACCATGGCTAATTTAGGTTTGGAACAGAAGGGGATATTGGGAAAATAGAGGTACAGCTTGAACAAATCCTGCTTTCCTCCAAACAGAGGGGGGCCCAGCTTGATAGGGCTGACTGTTTCTGTCAACTTTTGGGAGGACAGTCATATATAAAACCTAAAGTACAATTTTTCTCCTGTAGCCTAACATAAGGTTTTTAGTGAACAACAAATTCTCTACTGGTACTTTCTTGGAACCACAGGGATGAGTCCTTTGGATTCAAGTGGATGATATCAGAAGACCGATCAACAGCTACTTACAAGGCCAGTATTGTTTGCAGTGATGGGAGTGATGGAGAATCACAGTGACCTTGTTTACATGTAGTCTGAGGAGAAGACCTCACTGCACTGATGGCCACCTTGGCAGCAAAATGGGCTCCTTCAAGAAAGCCAGGCAATAAGCTACAACACTAGGAGACTCCCTTATCCCATCTGGGTGACTGGGGCAGGCAGTATTTTTTCACCAGAGCGCATTACATTAATAAATCAACACTTATTTACCATTACTTTAAGAATAAAAAAATAATCAGCAGTTTTCATTCAGAAAGGCTTCCATCTGCCCAGCAATAAAGATGCTCTACCCTTGAGCCTCCTTTCGGTCCACCCCAGAGCAACTAAAAGGGCCATCCGTGTTAACACCGCCCCTTACCCCCTGGGTCACTCACTGTGCTGTCTTGTGTTTTGGCAAACCCATCCTCTGTTCTGAAGAGAAGTTCTGTCTGGGCTGCCTCATAGATGCCTCAGTGCCAGCTCTGGTGCTTCAGGCAGGGCTCTTTCCCTGCCTCACCTCAGCACCAGCTCAAGAGCCTACAACCACCCAGGGGTGCCTCCATGCACTACTGGAGAAAATGGAGGGAACCAGGAAGATTGAACATCCTTCTTAGATGACTTCTGCCCCATTAAAAAACATTGCTAAGCATGGGGAAATGGGAAAGAGATCTCTCACTTTGCCCATCTAAGATATTTGTTGTTCTTTTCTTCCACTTACTGACAGGAACAATTTTCTTTTTTTTAACCTTAGGTTGAATGTTTAAATATATTTTATTCAAAAATTACTCCAAACTGTTGCAAAATAGAAATACAAGTGAAGCCAGACCCATTCAAACTTTTCTTCTTCTCTGTGTCATCTTAAGCAGAGCCTACACTTGCCTGTGGCTGGCCACTGCCTGGGGATCCTGTGGTCAGACTTCTGGTTTTCAGGCCACATCTGCACTGGGATCATGGGAGAATTAAGCAACACTATATCAAGTCAACATTCTCTGGAATAGGAGCCTTCAGGAGTTAAATATAATTTATGTGCATTGGTATCATATCCAGAATAGATTTTTGTTAGTTTTCCCAGGTGTCAGGAACAGAGATAGTAGTTGCAGTCAGCAATTCCTATGTACACCTACATGTGAGCTGAGCAGACAGCTCAAGTACCTACACCCCACCATGCTGCCAGTTAGCACGGCTCTTGTTGTGAGTGCACTGTGTTCGAGGACACAGAGCAGCCACTCAGGGAGGGACAGCAAGGTGGCAGTCCCTGGAGACTCCCTGCACACAGGTCTTGCTGCAGCACATGAAGTGGAAAAAGACTGCCTAGTCCTGGGCATTTTTCACACTGCCCTTGTTACGTTTCCTTTACTGAGATTTTATCTTGATTTTTGTGCAATAAAATCACGTTAATTAAACTGCGAATAAATAGAAAAGCCCTAAGTCAATATTAGCATTTTGAAAAGACTGGTTAGAACAGCTTAGGAATTGATTCCACTTTATTAAAGCACCTGTTCACCCAGGGAACATTTTAGCAGCAATCAATATGTAATTAAATCTTTATTGATGTTTTACAGTTGTTTTGTTTCCCAGCAATTTTGGTGATAGAATCAGCTTCCCTCACTTGTTCCTCCTTCCCAGTTTTACTGTTGATCTCCTGTGAGCAATTCACCTTACATCACCCAAGCTGTTATTAATAAATTGGGACCACAACCACACAGAAACAACTCTAATCCTAACCCACTGTGCTAAACACTGGCCAATGAGAAAAGAGAACCTCTAATTAGAATAACTTGAAAATGAAACAATGGGGACTCCAAGATGATATAAGCACAAAATTTTTGGTGAAATCAGTAGATATCACTGAACTAAAATAGAAGAGCTGAGCTTTCATTAGTCTTTTCTAGTCAGATTTTAAGTCCCTCAGAGCTGGGTTTACTTCTCACTCGCTGCCTGTCCAGCTTCAGGAGATGTAAATGTTGGTGATACAACCATATAAATCATTCATGCTCTTTGCTTAGGCAATTACAAATTCTCATTTGGCCTTTCTGAAATAATACACCAAACATGGGTACAACTGCTTATATTTTCCCTAAAAATCCATCACACAGGTCTGGTCAGAGGAGAGCATTTCTGCAGAGGCTTTTAGCCCTACCAGAGCTCAGAGGCTGCAGGCTGAGAGTCCTTAAACTGGGATCATGAAGGGGACAGCTGGCAGCCAAAGTGCCATTTCATTACAGCTTTTAAAGCAGCTGCAACGGAAAGCGTACATTGCTTAAAAGGGACCAAACTTCATCACCCCATGCCTGTTCTGCACCTCTCCCTCTGGAGCCCTGCCTTGCACCGAGGCTTCTGGGCACTACACAGGGTGGTGTGACCAGGATGCTCCACTCACTCACTCACCCACTTCAACAGAGTCCGAGAGCTCCCCGCCGCGGTCCCGCCGGCTGGGCTGCGCACCAGGCTGGCTGGCACCCACAAGATGGTGGTGTAAGCACGGGTTTCTCCACAGCAGGCATCCCATTGCAGGGCGTGTCATGCCTTTCACTCGAAATCAGCGCTTGAACCTGCTTTTAAGAAAAGTCAGGGGAAGGCTGATCATCAGTGTCAATGAGAACAGCGGCTCTTGGAAAAATCAAGTGTGTCCTTGGGCAAGCAGAAGGCACATGTGATTCCTTGACCTTTAATTCCTGGAGCTGGTCCACATCTCCCAAAAACTGAGTGAAGAACCTCCCCTTGATGCTCAGTATAGAGATGTGCCTCCAATTCATTTCAGTCCAGGTGAGTAATCGGGATACCTCTGAAAACACAAGCACTTAAAGGATTAGCAACTGAAACTTCCTCCTCTTCATGTTCACCTGAGGAATGTAGATAACCTGACCCCAGGTCAGGTGCTCAGACTCCCAAAGAGTTTTTGAGCTCACCTCTCTCACTGCACTAGCTCCTGCTCATTTCAGCGGTGCAAGAGAGAAACCACCCCTCTGCCAGAATATTCACCCACCTGATAGAAAGCTACTTCTCTGAACATAATGGCTTTGTATAATTAAGACATTTAAATAAGTTGCTTTAAGTGTGAAGAATCATCAGTCAAAGCAGACCCAAGCCTCTCAAAGCATTTCATTCTGTTCTCTCTGTATCCCTGTCCAGAGCTGAGGCCTCATTCGGCAAGTGGTAGGTGCAGTCATGGAGTTGAGGGGGAGCTCCCAAGGGAATCCACTGACTTGTGTGAATTTACTGTGAAACTAGGAGCAGAAACAGGTCTGATCCCAAGAGCAGGTTATCCTATATTCACCAAAATCAAATAATCTGCCCCAGTTTTGATTTTCCTACAGCCTGACATTGATGTCATGCCCTGAACTTGCCAGTCTTCTCTCACAGACACACAAGCAAGAAGGAAATCAGGCACAGAGCTTTCAACTTTCACATGCTTACAGCCAGTTTATGTCTGCAATTTCCTGCTCCTTGGGGATCCCCCACTGAAGTTATGCAGATAAGGCAGCTAAACCAGCTGCCCCTAGGAATGAATTCTCCCTTTGACCCATGCCCTAAAGCCTCATTAATATCTGGGACTCCTTCCAGACTCATACTGCTATCATCAAGTGGTCAGCACTGTACCAGCTTGTCCTAGTGCAGTTAGCAAGTCTTCAGGACAGTCCAAGCTTTCTAGGGTTGTTCAGACTCGTGAAACACTTACAGAGAGTTTAAAAAAGCCTTTAATTTCATGTCCAAATGTCATCCTTTACAGTGTGTTAAAAGAGAAGGGAAGTTCCACAGGACATAATGAAAACAAAAAAGAAACATTCCCACTTTGAAAAACTGTTAGGGAAGTGAATAGCTTTTAATGTGTCATAAGTATTCACATCCTTCAGAGAGCTTTGGAAATCTTGACTATTAATGTGCTCTTCTTTTTCTCCCCTCATGGATCAATGTAAAGATTTTCTGCGTGTAAATTTTCAGACCCTTGTTTACTGTTTATTTTCTCTCTGTATCCATTTCAACATCTTCCTCCTAGATTTTGTCACTCACTGCCACAGAGATTCAGCAAGGCTGTCTTGTAATCACCACTGGTGTCATCCTGACAGGAGGGAAAAAAAAATAAATTAAAAGGTGAATGTGAAAGTTCCTCTACATGCTCTGAGTGCTGACTTTGTCAGTCTGTGGAATATGCCCACACAGGAAAAGGACTTTGGAAAGAGCAAGACAGACTTCAGCAGAGTTACTGCCAGCAGGCACACCATCAAAAGTGAATGGAGAAATGAGGCTTGTAGCTGCCACCTGAAATAATATTTATCAAGTGCAATTTTTTCCTTTGGAATCCAGGTGAGCAATTGATCAGGGCTGCATCCCACAGAGTGGCACAGAGTCAGCACAAATGAAAACGGCCAAGACTGTTGTGCTCAGAATTTTTGTCCCTGGGTATTTATGTAGTGTCGCTCCCCTACAGGAAGGGAAACAGCAGTATAGTTAGCCCTAACAGGTAACATTTTTTTAAAAGCCACCAACATTGTCATTTTGGTCTAGAGAAGCACTACAGAGAATACCACTAGATAAAAGATTTGCTCTCTTTGAATGTTTTGTGACAACAGGTGTAAAGCCAGTTCCAGTTCTCAGAAGGAATGAATGTTATGTACAGACCCTTGAAGACTGATCATTAATCAACATGACAGACACTGACAGTGTCAATTAGAAGAAAGGGCCTTCATTATAGAACCAGACTTCCCATGGGGACTGCTAAGGATAGGGCTTCTGTGCCATTTGCACCTGAGGAGAGGAATGTCCTAGAGTCCTTAGGACAAATGGTAAACCCCAGCATTTCAGCCCTAACATGGGAGGGTCATTCACTCAAAGCTGAGACTCAAGCCTCAAAAGCTACAATAAGCTTTGACATGGTTCAGTTTCTAAACCTCTCACACCACAGCATAGACTAGGCCTTCTTCTTGGATAAATCAGCTAAAAAAAGAAAAATACAACCCCAAACCCCAACCAACAACAAAAAGAAAAAAACCCCCACAAACCAAAACAAACAAACCAACCAAACAAAACAAAACAAAAAAAATCCCAGCACTGTTTTGGGTTTGAGGTAGTTAAAGATAGCAGAGAGAGAGGAGAAAATGGTGCAGCAGTACGGGAAAGGTGTAATGGGGAGAATTAAATCAATCTAGATTCATCTAGGAGATCATGAAGTACACAGATACAGTCTAGTCCATGAAAAGCCTGGAGCAGCCTCTCGGGTTTGGCTTTGCCCAAGTCACTTACAAAGTATACAATCTGATTTACCCTTTGGTCATACGTGTCTCTCAAGGAGATGATGTTAACCGACCTAATGAAGAAGAGCTATGATCTTAGCAGAAATGGCATTTTTACTGAAAACAACTATGGAAGCATCCCACAGTGCTGGGCAGGTTAGGAATGTGATGACAGCTAGGAACCCTCATCAGGATGCTACTTACCAAAATCATACTGGAGAGAGACTTTCCTGCAATATGCTTGAATTCAGCCTTTATAAGATTTAAGTCAATTTCACTTCGAGAAACTATCACCCTTATAAGGGTCTTATCGTTTGTACCAGCCCCCTGGAAATGACAAATATATCAGTCTGTGACGTTAGTGGGTGTTCAAGGAATAAGGTGTTGCAAACTGGTCCAGGACAGGATGAGTTAGCGTTCAAATATTGTTCTACAGCACATCTGCTTCTCTTTCTGGAAGGTCAATTCCCACCCTCCTCCCAGGGGCCACTGTCAATACCACAAGCCCACCATGGAAGTGTGTTACAAGCCTTGCATGTGTCAAATGCAAAACCAAACATGCTACAGAGTTAGAAATTGGCACTGAATACATGTTGTCCTTCTGCAGCATCATACATGCAACACTTGACTTCAACCAGTATTATTTAATCACAGGGAAATTAATATTATGTTGATAATAAAAATAACCAGTCATCTCAGCTGCACAAAATTGGGAAAGCTGACATCTTTTACATATCAGTTAAGAGTTACAGGGGCACAATCTGCAGATGCCTTATGTATCGCCATTTGGAACTCTTTCATATTATACTGTCATTGGAAGAATTGCTTCTTAAACAGAAACTACTATGGTCCAGTCCATTAAGTTAACATTACAGGCAAAACTCCACTCTAATCAATCTCCTAGAAAAGCCTCTTCCAGAAGTTTTGTCCATCCAGAAGGTAGCCCTAGGTGCCTTGCAGGCTCCTAACACAGAAAAGTGAGACTCCCTTGATGTCTCAAGCTTAAACAGTACTTCTCTACCCAAGGGGTTTGCAGGGATTCTGCTATTACTTGCAATGTAACACTAAACTTGCTGGATTTCACCAAAACCTTGTCTGTTCTAATTTGAATTGGTGGAAACCACGTTGCAAGTTAAATCCAGAAATGAAGTAAGTTACAATGAAGAGTTTTACCTTCAAAGCGTGGTACAGCTTCTCTGCAAAGTAGCAATGGATGTTCCTGGTGCATTTCACTAGGCAAACAAAAAGTCTCAGTAAGAATCAATGGTAATTCCAGCCCAGGGCAGCAGGTAACAGAGACTGAATATGCTTTCCATTAATTCAGTGTGCCTATAGTATCGGAGTTTGTCTTACCTAAGAAGTACCCTTTACTTCCTACCAGATACATTTATAAATAGATCCATCCCATAACAGCCAACTGCTGCAGAAGAAAAGACAGTAGACTCAAACAAGAGAAAGGGAAACATAGCTGCTCTTACCAATAGCCAGCATGGCATCCTCGAGTGAACCATGAGTTTCGCTCTTGATAGAGTCTTCTATGCTCTTACCAGCCAGTTTCTGGTATTCTTCAAACACTATTTGAAACACAGAGAAATTCAGTTTCTACCAAGCAACTGCTCAGGCATTTTGTGCCCAGTATTTACAGGTATTGCTTGTGCTAAAACAGTGGCTATATTTGCACCAACTTCAGGAGGCTTTAGTCAATCCTGGTAATCAGCTACAAGAAATGGATGGCAATGTTCACAAAAGCCTAACCCATCCACAGGTCTCAATTCCCTTCCTTCATTTGAAAATACAAGTTCAGTCACCTTATGTTCATTTGGAAATCTGACCCTTCATTGCTGGCTTTAACCACAGAAATGAAGCTGACAGCAGAAGGTTAGGCACAACTCTATCAGTTGGTCTTGTGTTTGTTCATTTTCCTAGCTTCAGGAGCTGAAAAAAAAATGAAATCTAGGACTGTGCTACTCATGGTCCTTCGATGTTAAAATGATGAAAACAGTTTGGGAAAACTTATTATTTCAACCACATTAAAAAAAAAAAAAAAGAAAGAAAGAAAAAAAAAGAAAGAAAAAACCTAAACAAACTCAGAAAAGACGAGCAAAGCACACGTGCAGAATCCAAGATATCTGAACAAAAGCTCAGCAACAGAGTTGTTGTTCACCTTATACACTCTGGGGTTCAGATATACAGCTTTCAGACTTGATCCCTTGCTTTCAGACTAACAAAGGAGAAAAACTGCTATGTAATGCAATGGACATTTTAATGAAGTTTGCTCAGCATTCAAGATCAGATACCTAAACATTAACAGTCAGATATTTTGAGGAAAAGTAATACCATAGAATAAACAGATGCATAGAACCTTCTTGACTCAAGCCTACTCTTGATATTAAAAAAACCCCCAAACCATAGTTAAAAATTAGCTGCAACAATGACACTCAAGTTTTAAAGATAAACAGTTACAGGCTGCTGTAGTACAGAGGAAATTACTTGCTTGGTGATACACTAGATCTCAAAGATTGGTTGCATCCTGACAACCACTATCTGAAATCCAGTTCTTAAAGGCAGACACAGCAAAAGACTAGAGACCACTTTTTGTTTCTTTGTTTTCTAAGTGATGCTGGGACATTAAATTTAAAACACAAGGGGGAGCTGGCCTCCAGGGCCTAAAAAACAGCCTCGGAAGACCTCAGCTTGAAAAAGCTGAGGCATACCTAACTTACCACCAGCTAAATTTACCAGTTGATTTTCCAGCTGATTTACACAGTATTTGATATGCCTGGGTTCAGCTGACATAATAAAATCCATTAGTCAGAGCCTCAGAACGCCTCTAAAGTCTTAAGATGACAAGGCCAGGTCTCTGCTGCACAGGGCAGTGGGGAGCTGAGGGCTCCCTTAGCTGGGGCTGGGTTAGTGTCCTCCTTCCCAGCAGCTTCTGATGCCCTCAGAAGAACCTGGGGCAGAAATGCAGGGTGCATCCCATGATTCTCTAGTGCTGACTAACCATCTGCTTTTTCTGTGACTGGGAAAAAAGCCCAGAGGAACCCTCATCCAAGGGGTTGTGGGTTCATCCACTGCATGCTCCTACCTGGTTGGAAAGGCAATCTCTCACTCTCCTTGGGTTGACAAAACCAGCTATACCATCCAGTCATCAACACTGTATAAGGACTCCACAGTAAGCCACTTGATTTTTAGCAGCACTAAGTTTTCACAAAAGCTGCTGGCAGCTTTTGATCACTGAATAACCAAAGATTAGGAGACAGACTTGGATAGTTTTTCTGACCACCTGCTTCTCCCATTTATAGCCCTGCCTCTTCCTTTTGACTAATTAGAGGCTTGGGAGCATGGGCTCTACTCCATACCTTTTAGCAAGTGTGTGGCACTCCTTGTGCACAAGATGGTGATGAACTGTATCTCATCAGTGCCCCGTATCTTCTCCCCAGCAGCATAGAGAGTCTGTAATATAATGTACAGTTGTTAGAGAGATGCTCTGTGTGTGCAGCTGGTAAAGGAAGAGAGTTTGGCTTAAGGTACTTCTAGGGTAAAGGGGCTTGAAGTAACCTAAAACACTGTGTGAACTGGACTCTGCTAGAACGGTTGATTATGAAAACCCTGTCTTCTAGTCAAATTGGAGCAGCCGCTACCTCCATCCTTCCCATCCCTCCTGCAGCAGCTGGAGCAGTCAACAATACTCTCGAGGTTTCTTCCCTATTCTTTGCTCATAGCGATATATTTTCACATAACAAAAGCAGCTGAGCCCAAGCCTAGCTCTTATCACTCCTCTTTGGAACAGCAAGGCTCAGCAGTGCAGGCAAAATTGAAGAACTCCAAATTACTTCTGCTTGTGGACCACCCCTCTCCAAACTATTGTGAATCCAACTCTGCTGACCAGGACTCTGCTGCCCACTGAAGCACTCTGAAGTTCAAGACACATGGGATACAGGCATATCACAGAGATTTGAGAGTACCTCTGCATCCTGGACAGCCAGTGCTGTGTCCACATAGAGAGTAGCATTGTCCCTCTCACCCTGTGAGAATAAAAAGAAAGATAACCATTTTGTCTCAAATATTTTTCCATGCATAAGAACCACAGTGTGCATTATGGGCAAAGATAAATTATCCTTCTCAGCTACCTATTTCTGCAGGGTACTCAAGCAGTGTTTCAGGCAGCACAAGCGCTAACTCCTTTACTGAAAGGCACTAAAATCAGGAGGAGAAAAAGGTGAAGCGTTTTATACTCTATTTTCCCTTCCCTAGCATTACCTGAAGAAGGCAAACCAGAATCTGTTCAAAGTAGCCACTTGTTTCCGATTTTATGTCTTCTTCCAGATCAGAATCGTATTCTACCCAAGGGAAAGAGAAGGACAAGGGAATGATTTGTTATTTGGGTGATATACTCAGGATACTACCAGTCACCCAAGGACACACCATAGCCTAACACTAGTCAAGAAGGTTGTAAGGGAAAAAACCAGGGCTGAGTCAGCTTACACCCTCAGTGACACCCAGGTCAGCATTTGCATCCGACCGAGTCACTGATGTTTAAGGTGTAAACACAGAGCCAATCAATGTTAGAGATGTAGTTTAAGGGATCAAAGAGATATCAAATATTTACAAATATATATTTTATAAATTACCATCTAGAATGTATTTTATGGGGAGGAAAAAAAAAACCAAGTGCATAGTTACAGTTTTGTTTGCATTCTGACAATAGCCTGCGTGGCCAAGCTGAACCAAATTTGTGATTTGCTGACCTTTACCTGTAGCTGGATGGAGATCTAGAAAGGGATTTTTCAAATTCTTTCAACATAGCCACGTTCTGTTTGCCAAGCTGAAAGCAGAGATAGGTTGCACCTTCTTGCTTTTAAAAAAACATTTTCCTTCTGACAGTGGTAGCTGGTAACACCATTCCTGCTGTGCAATCAGGCAGTCACACATTACTCTGACCACAGAAACTGGAGCCCCAGGCACTTTACCTTCTTTGTACGCCTTGATTATCTCTTTGATCTGCGCTTTTGTTCGGGATGCCAGGATCTCTATAATAACACCCTCACTTGTTCCCACACCCTTTAATAGAAACATAGTGGAGAAATAAAGGTGAAGAAAGGCATCTAGTCATGGAGTGTAATTTATTGCTAGAGAAGTATAGTCAAGTGAGGAGTGGGGTAGCAGCAAAGTATTAGACTATATGCTGAGCTGTGAGAAACTCATGATGAAAGCTGAAACACAAAACATATTTGGTTTGAACACTTTCTTTTACTGAGATGCCTAATTTGTTAAGGATAATTTTATGTAACCCTGCACTTCTATAGTACATTTCTGGATTTGGATCTTTCTGATCTTGACAGGTAGAGTTAGAGAGCTGTGATGAAACCAGTGCTTGTCTAGTCAGTCCCTCTTTGTACCATTTTAACAGCCTTCTCTGCATCTGAAACTTGAAAAGACACTGTATCAATAGGTGGATCCCAGCCAAGCCCAGTCTGGCCCTTGCACCAACAATCTTCTGATTTCTTACAAGTTTCATGTCTCAGGTGGGGGACAAAGCAGTAACTTCTTGTCATTGAGCTCTGTTCAGTAGAGGCATAGCAGAAAGCAGTGGAGAGATGTTTTAACTGAAAACCATAATGTGTGGACCATAACAAACCATAATGTGGCAATGGATTCAAGCTCAAGTACAGGAAGTTCCACCTCAACATGAGGAAAAACTTCTTTACTGTAAGGGTTACAGAGCCTGGAACAGACTCCCCAGAGAGGTTGTAGAGTCTTCTTCTCTAGAAACTTTCAAAACCCGCCTGGATGCATTCCTGTGTGGCCTGCCCTAGGTGATCCTGCTTTGGGAGGTGGGTTGAACTCTGATCTCTAGAGGTCCCTTCCAACCCCTAACATTCTGTGATTCTGGATGTTCATTCTTTGCCAAAGAGGAATTTAGTTTTGCTGTTGCCTTCCCCAAGCTCTACGAGACATGTACGTGCAGAAACTCTCATACAACCCTAAATATTAAAGCAGCATTTTCCCCCAGAACATGCATTAATAATATAATTAACTATTTCTCAAAGGCTATTGCTAATAACAAACAGTTGTGTAACAGTCCAGTTATTACAACATGCATTAATAAGCACAGTTACAGGAAATTAGCACTATATCTATGCTGCTACTTTGATAGCAGCATGCAATTTGCTTACCTTCATGGCATCATGGAGCTCCTTGGCATCATACTTGAAGGGAGAGTACATGAGAGCTACAATGAGTTGCTCAAAGTTGCCACTCAGTTCAGACTTCAGGCTTTCAATCAGATCCTGTTAAACATGCATCACATGGTTACACAAAAAGCCTCACAGGATCTTTTTACTGCCTGGTGCTGTTTCCATCCCCGTGGCCCACAGCAGTGAAGCTGAATGACAGTACTGCAGTGATAGTTTCATCCCCTAAGACTGAAAAAGGCACCTAGCTCCGAAAAGGGATTTGTCTAAGTCCTTCCACATTCCTTGTTCACCCAATACTCAAGCTTCTCCCAGGTACTAATTAATTCCACAGCAGAGTAAGGAAGATGAAAATCTCTCTCCACTGTGCTTTACTCAGTGAGCAGAACCAGGCAGCTGAAGGTGTTAAATTGAGCAAGGGATGTAGCTTCAGACAGAACTGATTCCCAAAGCCTGCATATAAACATGCACGCAGGACTTTTCCACAATCAGCCATGCAGTCTATTTGAAGACAGACTTCAAACTTTCCTTTCACTATAATGCAGTTATTTTTAGAGTACAAATCACCCTGTTTTAGTGAGATGCAAGCACTTTATTCATTGTCTCATACTTGCCCCAGTCCCATTTTCTTCTCTTCCTGAGGCCCTGGCACAGCAGTCCCCTTCCCAGCAGGGATCACTGGAGACTCCAGAGTAGAGCTTGTGGCAGGTGGGTTGGTGGAAAAGTTTTCCCAATAAAAGTAAGATTTTATCAAAGACAGAAAGATAGCCCCAGGAACATATGGTTGTCAATAACCACAAACTGTTTTCACTTTCAGCATTTCTAACCAAATATGATTAAACCCAAGCCAATATTTTACTCAAAATGCCACTTAGAAGGGTATCAATTTTTGTTACAGCTTTGGAAACAATAAGGAGTTATGTTTTAATTTAAAATAGATTTTTTTAGAAGTATGTCCAGTCAAAATGCATTTTAGGAAAACTATTACAATCCTTGGGAGAAAAACATTTTTTCCAATGAAAAATTAATTTCATGCCAGGCCTTATAAATAAATATTCATCTACTTATTTGCAGAAGACCTGCACAGTGCTTGCATCTTTCTCACAGGATGAGCTGTGCACCCGTTTACTACATCCTGCATGCAGTGAAACGGTGACTGAATATGGCTTTGTTTTATAAGAACCTTTCCAAACTGTCCTTTGAATGATTTGGCAATCTGTTGACGCTGCATATTGCTCCTCTTGGTTAAGACATCAATTATAGCTTGTTCATCAGTCCCTGTGGAGAGCAACAGTAAACCATAAACACAGTGCACAGAATAAGATGAACCTAGTCCAAAATCCCAATTCAAATAGAATCATAGAATGTTAGGGGTTGGAAGGCACCTCTAGAGATCATAATGTCCAACCACCCTGCCAAAACAAGATCACCTAGGGCAGGCCACACAGGATCGCATCCAGGCGGATTTTGAAAGTTTCTAGAGAAGGAGACTCCACAACCTCTCTGGGGAGCCTGTTCCAGGCTCTGTCACTCTCACAGTAAAGAAGTTCTTTCTCATGTTAAGGTGGAACTTCCTATGTTCTAGCTTATACCCATTATTCCTTGTCCTATTACTGGGCACCATGGAAAAGAGACTGGACCCTTCCACTTGACACCCACCTCTCAGATATTTATAGGTATCAATAAGATCTCCTCTCAGTCTTCTTCTCTCAAGACTAAACAACAGCCCCAGTTCTCTCAGCCTTTCTTTATAGGAGAGATGTTCAAGTCTCTTAATCATCCTTGTAGCTCTCCATTGAACCCTCTCCGGTAGATCCCCGTCTCTCTCGAACTGGGGAGCCCAAAACTGGATACAGTTTTCCAGGTATGGTCTCACCAGGGCAGAGTAGAGGGGGGGGAGAACCTCCCTTCTGGACACAGTTTTCTTAATGCACCCCTGGATACCCTTGGACCTCTTGGTCACAAGGACACATTTCTGTCCCAACAGAGGCACATTGCTGTTATTCAGGTAACCTCCCCTAGTTTATTGCTTTCATATAGAAGTTGAAGTATGTACTGAGGAAACTTTAATTTTTAATTTTCCACATTAAAAAAAAAAAAAAAAAAAAAGTGCTCTATCTGACTGCAATTTTCTTAAGGCAATTACAAGCACAACACAGAATTTACACAGGTGGCTGGAATTAACTCACCAAGCCCTTTCATGGCCTTGTACAGAGTCTGAGCATCAGGTACGGGGTCAAAGTTTAAAGCACCAGTCAGAGACTTGCCCTCTGCTTCACTCTGAAAGAATAATTAAAATATGACTTTTCACCACTGGTTTTCATCAGCTGAAGAAAAAGTATTTTGAAAGCACATTAATTTTTTTCATTGCCTACACATGGGGAAGGCACACAAAAGTAGAGGGACTGATTCAAAGTCTCTCAGCAGAGCCAAGCTCCAAGGAGAACACTAGTTTCCTGCCTCCACCTGCCTGGACCAGCCTTTGGCTCCTGCAGAAACATGAAGCGCAAAGCATGACTGACTGCTGCAAGAGTCATTAGATGCAGGCAGTCTGGCAGAAAATGCTGAGTAGGCTAGACTTTCCTATTCATCCCTTAAATACAGTGCTTCACAGCACTGTTTCATACTGCTATTGTATATATTGCTGCCTTTCCCAGTGGTGTGGTACGGGGTAGCTTTTACCCACAGTTTTTCAATTTCATGGAGTAGTCACGCTCTCACAGACCATTTTTCTAAAGACCAGCTTTATTTTGCTGTTGCTGCACTTCTGCACAGCTGGTTTCAAGAAGGAAGCATATCTGCTGGAAGAATTTGGGCCAAGAGATTACTTTGAAGGAAGAGATCCATCTGGAGGAATGCAGGCTTGATGTTCTCCCCTGAACCAAGGGCCAACTGCACAGGAATCCTCCAGCCAGGCCCCTAAGGCACTGCCAGAGCCAGAGTGCTAGGGTAGAAAGACACACTGAGACTTACTCCAGTCACTACAAGGTAGCAGGGCTATCAACTAGAACCCAGGCTTAAAAGCTTGAATTTAACAAAAGCTGTTTAGTCAAGGTGCTGGCTTGAATATAGTGACACATCTCTAATAAGGTCCTATCAACAGGGGAGTACATGGTGGTAATGCATGAAGAGTCATCACAACTTTATTCCAATAACAGACAAAATTTTCTCTTTCTTAGCAGCAGAGAGGAAACTGTTACTCCAGGAAACTGTTATATTCTCATAAATTTACTTGTGGGGATAGGGTTAATATTGAACTAATGATATCAGTAAAACCTGATGGGGGTGGCCTCACAGTCAAAAAAGCACCTTCAAATCAGAGCTTAGAGACTTAAAGGAATCACTCTGGTTGCCCATCTGATTTGCATAACACATCTCACAAAGTGCCACCCAACAGCCTCCTGCTGTGCCGCCAATTCCTTCTGCTCTTTTTTCCTGTGTGAAAAAGAATTCTACCCCTCTTCGCCTAGAGTCCTTCCAGGTCATCCAAGGTCCACCCCAGAGGAAAAAAAAAAAAAAAGCCTCCCCAGAGGAAATACCATTCAAGTGATCCTTGCGAAGTAGAAAAGGTTGTGGAAATTCCCTTCAGGACCTGCATTCCTGGATTTTAATAAGTGGCTGGAAGATTAATGTCTGTGTGCTCAGGAGTGTCCACCAACAAATGCCGACTCTCACCCAGCACTGAAGCTGAGGCATGCCCACACTGTGCTGCACAGATGCTCAGTCTGGCTGTGGGCAAACCAGATCAGGTGTCCCTGTCAGGTGCTTTACCAGCAGATATAGCTGGCACATGCCTGCATGCTGGCCTCTTTGCCAGCAAAGCTCTGGGAGCAGTGGCAAGAAACCAAAAGGCAATGATGAATACTAAGAGGCAGCATGTTCAACAATCAGCAAGATCTGAAGAAGTTTGCTTTACAGCCAGCACAGACTCCTGTGCTACCACACCTTGCTCCCTGCAGAAAGAGCAGCTGTGATGCAGATGGTGTCAACAGGAAACTTCTCAATAGATGAAGCTTTGAATCCCAGTAATTACTGAGCAGCAAGTTTAAGGCTGTGGTGAAGCTGTCACAACAGAGGAGTAGTGAAAGACTAAAGCATTGCCACCCACAATGATTTGTCATCAACCTGGAACAGAGTTTGGTTAAGATGGCAAGACCATTGGAAGTGCTCCTTTTCTGGTCCTCTGTGAAGTCACCCAGCACCGTTGCAACTGCCCTGGAAAGTAGGTTACACTCATCCATCTGATTTGCTCTGAAAAACATGCTGTGAAAGAAACACCCTGGACCCATGCCTGGTGACTCAGTGAAAGAGGGCGTGCAAAGCTGAGCTTTTATTTGGAGGCAGTGGAAACAACTTAAACAATGGTCTTTTTGGTACCAGTTTCAGTAAACACGTACACCTCATCCTGGCTCAAGTAGTGCCCTCGTGACTCACTAATACACCTAATTCTCTGTTGTTCAAGCACAGGTACAATCACAACAGGTTTCCAGAGAAACCCTGTTCTGTTTGGTCTTGTTTCCCAGGTGAATTGATCCTACAATGGCCTATCTGAAACTCCTCAAGGTATCTGTGTAACTGTCATGTGAAGATGAGTAATTAGCACAGAAGCGATGGAATTAGTGTAGCTTACAGCTGGTGCTCTGAAATGTTTTACCTATAAATGAAAGGGATTCAAAGTTTTCCTACCAGAATATTTTCAAAGCTGAACAGTAATTTATTGAAAATCTGGAATTTGGCAACAGGTGGGGTTACTGGTCATTTTTCAGTGGAAGGTTTCTGAAAAGGCTTCACATTTCTTTCATTCTTTTTACTTTTGAACTGTATGTTTAATTAAAGGTTTAGAAAAGGAAAACAATCTTTTGCCATCTTTCCTTTACCCTCTCATATTCTCATGCCTCCATGCCCTACAACATCTACAGGTAAGAGATCGCTGGAGTTTTCAAGGGTTTTTCTCCTTGTTTTCTCAGTCTTAAATTTTCAAATGATTTGCAGCTTGGAAGGCAGTGGGCAACAGATCAGCAGTAAGGGAAAAATTAAATTGGGAGCTATGCCAAGCTTGGGGGGGGGGAGAATCCATTTTACTATACTAAACTTCCAAAAGGAGGCAGAGGAAAATCATCAGAAAGGAAAATTACAATTTTAATATTTCTGGGAAATAACAAAATAAATAAATAGATCATATGTATTGAGATTGGGAAAATTTCTTATCTGAAGCCTTCTGAAGGAAAGTAGGAATTAGCTTGGTATTTCCCACCCCATAATGTGTTTTGGGTTTGGTTTTAGCTTCTTTTTTTCTCCAGCTCCCACCCCTCAGTTGCAAAATTGTAACTGAGAACCTGAGGAAAGGTCATGTCTATCCAAAGCAGTTTCTCACTCCTTGATGATGTATTGCACCTCAGGTAAGATAATACACTGCAAGACAGCTCTCCTACACTTCCTGAATACCTTTGCTGACATGTGGCAGCAGAGGCCCATTACCCCCACTCAACCACCAGTGCCAGGACTGCCAATACCCCAAGTGGGAGAGGAACAGCAGCACTGGAGCCTCAGTGCAGGCTCACCCTTTGCACAGGCTGCTGAAACATGAAGCTGTCTTCACATCAAGCAGCAGGGGGACTCCAAGACAATCTTTCCACAAACAAGACAGAAGCAGTTCAGAGAAAGCCTGTGCTACTGACAGTGGTGCTGGGCAGGGGACAGGGCTGGGAAAGAAGATTTCTCTACCAGTACTCCTCCATTGTGCTACTCAGGAAGGTCTGTTCTAGGCTTTGGCTTACAGTTATTTGGAGATAAATTTGGGGATAAACCTGGCCTTCAACAGGTGTTGCTGGGAGAACTGCCATGGATGGCAGCAGAGATGCTTACATCACCAGAGCTTCCTTCTGCCTGGCCTGAGCCATACCCTGGAAGTTTCCTCAGGACACCCCATGAACATCCCCCCATCCTGCCACATTCCTCCCAAAGCCACAAAAGTTTAGAAGAGAACATATACAGCATTTCTGGATCCTAGCAGACAGACAGGGTGTTCAAGTCCATATTGTCATAAAATCCCACCAAAGACAATGTGGCTTGACTACATCTCCCTCTGTGACCACAGCCTGCCAGTGCAACTGGGGACAAAAATGGGAACAGGCCAGTGCCCTGAACTCACTGCCACAAGAGAAGGAGTGGACAAGGAGACTGCACCTTGCAAACCTCAGCTGTGTAGCTTCGCAGTTCCCCAGCACTGTCTCCCCTATGTACAGGCATACATACGTACTCCCCTGCACCTGAGGGACCAAGGAGACTCCGTTCTTCTTAAAGCCAGCAACCATGTTATTAACATCCTGAAGATTTTTGAAGTGACGAATGTTATTTTATAGTCAGAAAACCAGTAAAGAGGCCTTGCTGATTTTTAAAGAGAAAAATTTCATTCCAACAGCATGCCTAATGCAACTTATAAGTTACCTTGTTAAGGTCCCCCCCAAAAATTCTTGCTTCAATATTTCCTCTACTTACCCAGGCCTTCCACCAAGCCATTGCAGTCTCAGTTGTGATACTGGGTCTGTTGATAAAGAAAGCCACAAGTATCACACCTCATGGTGAGGGAATCTGAGCTTTGAAAGGGGTGGAGGGAGAAGAGGACTAAACAAAAATTATTTTTGAGTAAACTTACCACAAGAAGACTGGAATAACTGTACTCCTCAGAAAGCTTATTCCCACTGGAAGCTGCAGAATGTAACTGGCCTTTCTGTGCTGAGAACATGCACTTATAAACCATCCTTATCTACAAATTCCACAGGGCAACTCCCTCAGACATGGCTCAACCTGTTTTTCAGATATGATCTCACAGGGAGCGATCAAATTGCTTAATAAAGGAGGCTTCCCTTGTGAGGAGCCCTACATTCAACCCCACTGACTAAAGCTCATTTGTAAATTTTCCACTGCTTCTCCCCACACACACCCTTCCCTCCTAACATTTTGGCATCTGGCACACACACAACATGCAAATTACAACCAGATAATTTCTCAGCATAAAGCCACTGAGCTTGGTGAGTTCTGCTACAACAGAATAAGCTACTCATTCATTATTACCTACTCTTTCTACCTCTACCAAATTGCAACACAGCAAAATGGAATGCTAGAAACTTAGCAAACCTTTCTCTACCTCTCTTCCTTCAAAAAAGCTTATTTAAAAAGCAAACAGGCAAGCAAAACCCATCACAGCCACACCCCACATCATACATGTCCTACACCTTTCAGTAAAGCTCTATAAAGCAGCAGACTGTACAGAGATTTGGGAGGTCCCTCCCATCCCACACCTAGACTTGCACGGGTTAGGTCAGCAAGACTAGCATAGGACCAGCACATTTAGGGCTAACAACTTTCAGTTATGCCAACCCCAACAAAGCTGTCATAGGGTTTGCACTAGCTGCTGTAACATGTTAAGGCTTAGGAATGGAGTGTGAAACTTCTATTTTTTTTTTGTTTGGTTGGTTGGTTTTGGTTGGGTTGTGAGGGGTTTTTTTTGTGTTTTTGTTTGTTTTAAAAACAGCTGTACAGGCCTTTATGCCTTAATTTTGAGAAATGCTTCTGTGAAATCAGCTGAAATATCTTATGGTAGCAATATTTTCCTGTCTAGACTTTTGTCAGAATCTCCCTGAGACAGCATTTATTTATTTAATTTAAATGGAAAGCTGCCCTGATGGAAATGTTTCCACCAGCTATACCTTAACCTTGCTATATATGAGCTTTGTCCCCTCTCATATTTACAGACCCACATGGGATGCTGTGTAAACACCACACTATGGACCTCTCATTTCCTTCCCCCACACTGCTTTTTCACTTAACCCAGCAGGGTCCCTAATAGCCTGGGAAGCTGCCCCAGCTACTTCCAAGAGAATGAGCTGTGTCAGCTACTCCTGGCTCAAACTAATCCATCATATGGCAAGGGCAAGTTGTGAAGGAGGAGGCAGCATTGCCCTTGGCATAATAAGCATGCCGGTAGGGTCTGCACTGCCTTGGTTTCTAGACGTGTTTGAGGCACCACTTCATCAACAGCAAGGAGAGGGCATGAGTGGTCCCTCATTCCTCCTCTTGGGAGTAAGGCAGATTCCCATTTTAATGCAGAGAAACACTGTCCAGATTTTAAGAAATGAATATGGATGAGCTAGGGAAGGCATGGAGAACCTGAACTGCTTCACAGGCTTAATATATTGAGACCAGAGAAGTTAGCACTCGCAGGCCTGTGGGTCAATTGTGCCGTGGATACAAATATCTATAGAGTGCCTGCACAATGAACCTTTCTCAAGCCCCATCCACAGGCCTCCTATAGGTTTTCCAAGTCCCCTGCTCCTGCCAATATGCCAAGCAAAACCGTCAGCCAGCAAGAGTCCCAGAAATCTCCAGCAGCAGAAGAACATGCACCATGATCAGGTTTGTTTTGTGCCTTTTTAAGACATTTGATTCAAATCTTCAGCTAGACAAAATGAAGACACTACTAGGGTACTTAGCTTTTCTTGACTCCAACCTTGGGACTTTCCAAGTTTAAACCGGTGACAATGGAGCTGCCCTTGGTACATACTCAACCAGTATAAGGAAAGTTATAAGAGAAAAAGAAATCCCAAGCTTAACTCTTTTTTCAAAACACAAAAATATTTAAGGCATGACAAAAAGGTCACAGGGTGTTAGGGGTGGGAAGGGACCTTGGAGATCTTCAAGTCCAACCCCCCCCTGCCAGAGCAGGATCATACAATCTAGCACAGGTCACAAAGGAACGCATCCAGGTGGGTTTTGAAAGTCTCCAGAGAAGGAGACTCCACAACCTCTCTGGGGAGCCTGTTCCAGTGCTCTGTGTCCCTTACAGTAAATAAGTTCCTCCTCATGTTAAGGTGGAACCTCTTGTGCTCCAGCTTACATCCATTCCCCCTTGTCCTATCACAGGGCAC
>JAAGNO010015507.1:36229-54259 GCA_033439905.1 Ceryle rudis
GATCCCTGTCTCTCTTGAACTGGGGAGCCCAGAACTGGATGCAATACTCCAGGTGAGGTCTCACCAGGGCAGAGTAGTAGTAAGGTACCCATAGCCCTAGAAAAATGCATTACTGATGTTACTTCAAGAAGCTTTTACCACTCTATAAGCTCTGTCTGTTCTGCTTTACGTTGAATGAGCATAGTCTAAAGGATGCTCTAAGTTACATCTAGGATGACTGAAGTCTTCCAGGGTGCAGAGCCAGCCCCCTTTTCCCCTTTCCCACCTGAATGTTCATAAAGTCTGACCTGGAAAGCTTCAGGCCAGACTGGCTTCTTTGGAACATGAAAACTTATGGAAACTAGGTTCTCCACTGCTTGCAATTTCACTTACTCCACGACTTTCAATTCTAATAGAATATTTTCAAGCCTAACAAGAACAGCACAGCCCACTAGGAATCTTACCCAAAGTTTTGTATTTATTTTTTCAGCCAGGAACTTGGAAATCAAGGGGAATCATCGTGGAAACAACAGATGAAACACACAGATATACTGCTACGCAAAACAAGGGTCTGATAATCGCATAACGTCACTAGTTAAATTTGAGCATACTTCTCGGACCAAATAGGAAAGATGTATTCTGCAACAAGGCTAAAAAATGGCTAACTTTCTCTGGTCCAGCTCACAAGCAATACCACACAGGACTGTAGCTCTGATGAGAACCCAGTTCAGCAAACCATAGGACTTCTAATTTTTTTTTTTTAATGCTTAGAAAAAAAAAAGTTACCAAACTCACACAGTGCTATGCTTTCTAGTTCTGGATATTACACCCTTACTTTCAAGTCTTTTGGCTCTGCACCTATTGTTAACAATACTTTGCCGTACCTTCCAACGACTTAACACCAGTCTCTTGCCCAAACAGCTCTTATGTTTGCAGACCGGCTTGCATCATCTCACTGTGCAAACGACCCTAGTTTCATCCTACAGATTTTAAGACACCACATAAACAAGCCTACAAAGCAGGCACTACCTTCTGCTGCCGTTTCTTCTGCTGCTTCCTCTTTATTGCCTTTTCTTTCTGCTTATCTCTACTTACATGGATTTGAGCAGCTGAACTCCACCAGTATTATCAAGAGCAAATACCCTTACACCTACTAATCAGCTCACCATCACCTGAAATCAGATCATTATACGGGAGAGCTGGGTAAATTTGCCACCAAGCCAATCCAAACAAAAGGCTATTGTCTGTTTGTGAAAGAGGTGTGAGCTGGGGAAACGAGCAGATGGGGGAGGCAGCAGTTTTGAGCAAGGAGACCAACTGTGATGCAAAAATAAAGTCACTAAAGCCTAAAATATTGTACTCGCCTACCTGGCATCTCACGGTTCACCCTGAACGCTCTTGCATAATGAAAAAGCTCCCAAACCAGGCTTATTTCCATTTGATAATCACTAGCACAGATACTTTATCCGTTTCCTTTATTACCAAGAGCATTTTTGTGCCAAGTATCGTAAGAGAAAATTCACGTGGGGGGCGGTAGGGGTTGGGAGAGCAGCGTTCAGTCACAGGGGCAGCAGTGGAGTAAAACCTCAGGGTTTGATTGCCCTCAGCGCCTCCGTAGCTCAGGAGGATAAGCCTTGGGGACAGTGGGAACAGACAGTGCTGCAGGAGGCTGCGCAGAGGTTTGCAGATGTTAGTGAAGGGTGTGCCAACCTCGCCATTCCAGAGCAGCTCGGCAGCACAGGGCCCCTCTGCTGCCGGCAGGAGAGACAGCCTGACGTATCACCACCAACACAGCAGAGCACGTCCCCTTGGCTTGCTCTGCCCCTTCTCTGCTTCTGACTCTGGCTGAGCGTTTTTCTGCGCGTTCCTTGAGCTAGTGCCGGTGCCAAGGAATTCCTCCCAGTCGCCTTAGCAACCGTTCCCCACACAAAGCAGGAGATTGCTGCTCTCGTTTAACCCCAAAGGCCAACAAAGCAAGCACTCTCTGAACGAAAATGGGGAAAGGCAACTCACTTGGCTCTGATGGGAACATGACAGATGCCGGGAGTTCACACGCCAGCAGTGGATGGTAGGCAGCATTTGGGAAGCTTGCGTGTGAAATATTTTGTGTGTGTCCTCACCTGCCTCTATGGGGACTGGGTTTTTGTGTAGTCCTCGATGGAATAACTACACGTATCTGTACACAGTTAAAGACAGTCCTGCTGCTTGTAATGACCCTGCAACGGAGACACACTTACCCAGAGCAGCCCAGGGAAGAAGAGAGAAAGTCCCTGGATGTGTCTCAAACCCAGCTGTTTGTAGCAAGGCTGCAGCATACCCTTTACTGCTTGCATTGATTGGCATGTCAGACAGCCTTTCATGGTAAGATAGTATTTTCTCCAGCTTTTACACACTTACTAGGAGTGATGGAGACACAAATTATTTTTACTAAACGAAGAATAATAACAGGATCGTTACACTGCTAACATGGTGTACAATGTAGGTATCAAGCCTTTTTGATCATCCAGGGTATCTACCAAAGTCATTATGTGGCCAAGAGCCACAAATCACACATGATTTAGCTCAGAGAGGAGAGAGAAATCTTTGGTTAGGGACAGGAGATATTAATAACTCTTCAAAAATCCTGCTGTCCTGCTGAGGGCTGGGGCAGGCTGGACACAGCTGGGACCAGAGGCCACCACCTGATGCCATCCTGTGTAGCCCCTACTGACTTGCTTCACTCTGCAGCAGAAATTGAGCCAGCAGCCCCAGTTATAGGCTCACCTTGATACTAATCATGCAGTACTTCCCCAGAAGTAGCAGCTGCATCTGGATGACTGGAGATGCACAACAGAGTTCAAGCATTATGGAGTGATCTGTGTTGAAGGAGGTTAAGGATTAAAAACAAGATAACAGGGTGTTGCTTCTGTTTTCCTGGTAAAATTAGAGGAAGTGCTAGTGCTTCAGGGATCATCCAGCTACTGCACTGGCCCCTTTCCTGCTTATATATCTCTTTTTGATCACATTTAGTGTTCTTTGTTATGTCCTTCTCTACAGATAGATTTGCCTTGAGCTTTGAAGTAGCTGTATTCCAGCCTGGAGCTGGCTACACTGAAGACAACATCCTGGAATATGCTCCCCGGGATGCTACTAGTTTGGCTAGGCTAGGAATGATGGCTTGTAATTGCTAAGTGACACAGTCTGGGAATACTGCAGAGTACTGCTGTGTCTGGGTGCTAGTAACAAGGGCCTAAATCACTTTAGATCATAGTCCTGTTGCGTCTGAAGACGTAGGGAGGTAAAGAGCAATTGCTTTTTTAAAGAAGTCACGGACTATTAGGGCATGATGTTATCATTACATTGTCATCAAAAGAAACAGGTATAGCATTGATACACCAGGAAGAACTTTTCCATTAGGTGCAGATGTTTCTCTGTGTTACTCTGTCACATGTAAAACCAGTGGAAAGTCTCCCAATGATTTCAGTGAGTTCTGAGCCAGACCCATGGCCTTTTGGTTAACTTTGGTTCCCCTTCCACTGCTGTGGAATTGCAGTGACACTGCTGAAGTCAGTGTGATCAAACCAGTTACATTGGTAACACTGTAACTGGTATTCAGACCTGTATTTGTTTATGTTCAGATGTCTTGGTGGACATAGTAAAAGAATTTGTGTCTCAAAATCTTGACAAAGGAAAACCATGGCAAAGAGACAAGAAGTACTGCTTTCCTCTCTTGACATGACATTCAGTCTCTACTCAAGTACCTAAGTAGACCACTGGGGATATCTTAAATGAGCACTCACTTTTGCTCATGGTAAGGAGCAAGTCTTTGATAAATTGTGACAGTTTGCCATTTAAGGTATGGACAGGTCACTGAGCCTGATCTCACAACAACGTGGACACTTATACATCCTCCCTCTCACCCAGATGCCAGCTTCTAGGACCCACTTCAAAATTCAAAGCTACTGGGAATGTGTGAGGGGGAACTCTTTGGTTTTGTATTTTATTTTGTGCTTACACAAAGGTTGCTGCTTTCTAAGAGAAATCAACATATTTCACAAATTCTTTTTGTAGTGACAAGAACAGAAAACAGGTCAAATAATAACAGTGAAGACTTTTGCATTAAAGACACTAAAAATAGCAATAGTGCTGCTAAAACAGCCAGTGCTCCTTAAGCGGAGGGCTGCAGTCTAGCTGTGCTAGTTGAAAACCTTCCAAGTGTTCAAGTTTTCTCTTGGAGGCCAGATATGGGTAGGTCATCTAATACCAGCCTTCCTGTGATACTAAGGTGATTATAGTCCATGAGATCAAACCAGAGAGGATGTTTTCAGGGTCATGAGAAAGCAAGAAATCAAAACAATCTCTCCCAAGAATGAGACTCAGTGCCAGTGTCTCAGCTGCAGAACGGCACGAAGTATTCATTCATGCCTCAACAGACTACCTTGCGTCCCAGACTGTGGGTTATATTCAGTGCCAGTTTTTGTCACAAAGGCAATAAATGAGGGCTGAACTCTTCAGACATGGAATCACTGCCATCAGCTCGTAGATCTGCTCAGTTAGGTGCAAGAACAGAACAGGACTGATAGTCAGGGCTTACTCACCTGGAGCATTTTACTCAGCACGTTTCAGGACTGATCAGTGTCTCTTTGATAGTGATATAGCAGCCAGGTCACAGCTCACCAGTGAGCATGCCTATATGAAGGGCAGTGTAGAAAACACAGCACAGGCTCATGTATGCTGCAGCATTACCAGCTTGGCTCTGCATGAACGCTGCAAGAGGCAGGGGCATGGCTGAGGAAGGAGCGGCTCTGAGGAAGGTGAAGGAAAGTGCCTGGAAAGAAATACTGACCATGAGAAGGGACCGGTTGTGGCAAACATCTATTGGAAAGCTGGCAGCCCCAAGGCCTGTACCAGGCTTCCTTCATGGGTCAGCCTGTAGTGGAAACAGAGAGCACTGAGCAGTGGGGTTACCAGGCCACAGTTATCTAGCTGTTGTTCTGCTATGGAATGGCTCAGAAATGCTGAACCCTTCCTGGTCCAAGGACTGAACATTAGTGGGAACCTTTAGCCATCAGACCATTTGTAGTTGTAGAGAACTAGTTTGGTGCAAGATGAATGACAATAGATGCTGTTGGCTTAGGAGACAGTCCTCTTCTTCAATGCTGGGCCTTAAAGAAAGCATCGCATTGCTGCAGAAGCTGTGTGATGCCTGGAGGATTGCTTTTGTTAGGTCAGTGTGCCCAGTTCTGGTCCTATGAGCTTTTGGTAATCTCAGCAGAGACTTGGGCAATTCCTGTGTGAACAGCAAACATACCACAGTGCATCCCAAGTCAACGGTAACTGGGAAACAAATGAAAACTCTTATCCCAGGGGACATTTACAATTTTCATTTCCAGTTTCCATTTCTATCAAAAGGAAGGGCCCTCTCCCAATGTTATTGTGTGCATGTGTGTGTCTGTGTGAAGCAATTCAATCATACAGATATGCATCTGCATAAACTCCCTTCTAAGATTACAGGCATGCAGCATTATGGACAAGAGCAACCTGATCTACGAGAGCAAGCACAGATTTCCAGCATCAATCTGCTCCCTGCTTAGTAACTGTGTAAGCACCATCTGAGTGTGTGAACCCGAGCTCACCGTGGCTCAGACGGAGGCTAGTCAGTGTGAGAAGGACCAGAGAGAGAATGGCAGTGACATAGTGTACAGATTTTACAGCCAGGGAGTTGCTCCTCGTCAGGAAAGATGAACAGAAGGCATCTGGACAGCATGTGTACTTTGTGGGTCGTAGAGGAGGCTGATGCTGGAGCTGGAATTAAGGGTTTAAGCAGGGTTTCCACAGCAAAACCAGCTTGAAATGTGTTTTTTCATTGCTGCTTTAAAGCAATGCCGATTTTCCACTCTGCTCTGAAGAAGTCCGAGCAGGCGGCTCCAACCATGGGAAATAAGCTGTCGAGTCCTGCCCTCCAGCGGCAGTCTGGGCAGGCCTGCCCCTTTGAAGACCATGTCCCCAATCCTCCGCCCTGGAAAGCCCTGCACTACCCTGACCAGAGCAGAGTGCTGCCAGGGAGCTGCAGTCCAAATGGCCATTCTGGGGCAGTGCCACGTACCATCCCAGAGCCTGTGTGCAAGTGGCCTCCCTTCCACAGGTGACAGCCCTGCCATCTCTTGGCAGGCATCAGTTGGGTCCATGCTGGGAAAGGCTCTGTCAGCCCTCACTGGAGGAAGCCTACAACAAGAAGCCAATGGGTTCTGGGGGCTGATATTTTCCCTGTGCCCGCTGTCTGAGCTGCAGCAGAATTGCAGAGGCAAGTGCTTCTCCACAGCTTGTCCTCTGCATGCAGCTCTCCAAGAGCTGGTTAGGAAAGGGGCTGCTGGGGCCAGATCCTGGCAGCAAGACATCATGGACTTTGCCTGGCTGCAAATACACTGAGAGGCTATTTTTACACTTATTTCCTACTGTGGAATTGGGACCGCTCCTGAACTACCAAATATACTGGAATGCCAGACATGAGTCATGTGCATGGCCAGCACCGGAAGCCTCTTATTCCTCTTCCCTTTGCCCCAAGGGGAGCAGCAAAGGTACTCAGAGAGGAAATCTGGCAGCTACTGAATCTTGAGAGGAGCCACCTCCTTCTGCAGCTGCAGGAACTGCCTGGCCAGGAGTGCTGAGCTGTACAGCTCAAACAGCCAAAGTGGGCTCTGTCCTTACAGCAAGAGAAACTGGGGGAAGAGAAACAGCCATAACCTGATTTGCCTGCAGTAGCATTATGGGAGGGAAGGAAAGGGTTAATGCTGGCTGTGCCACCCTACAAAAATTACTCTGCAGAGTTGGTGAACCCAAGAGTGCTCTGTCAACTCCTCAGAGCCCCTCTTGACAGCAGCAGGCTGCAGCTCAGACCCCAGGGAGCAGACAACCACCACCTGTGCATGGCTCAGGGAAAGGAGAACAGGGTTCAAGAGCAATACAGAAAACTCACCCTTCAGATATACCTTCCGGGAGAGTATGGCAGAGATGCTGCTTGAGGCCACCTGGGAAGCATCTCACCTCCTCTTCCTGGGGCAGTGCTGGGTCCAGCTGGCCTGGGTTAGAGGCAGACCTGCTCCTTTGGACCTGTTCATGGCCTGGAGGGAAATGAGCCATTTCCTATTTTGACCTGTGAGTCACTTCAGTGATTCAAACCATTAGTACTGGCAAAAATAGACAGAGGGCTGGGAAAACCCAGAGCCTGCAGAGAGCTACAGTTTCTCCTTGCCCACTTTTTACCCTAGAGTAGTAATGCAAGTGATGCAAAATAACAGTATTACCTGGCCATACCTGTTAGCTTGGCAAGAGACCCCAGCAGGGTCTCTGTGACTGTCCTGGCAGATAGGCTGTCATTTGTGGTGTCTGAGGCACAGGTTGCGTGCATTCCTGGAGCAGGGGGCTCCTGGTGACCCATGGTAGACCCAAGTCTACCATCACAATAATGATGGCTTATAAGGGTTATTAACTACCTCCTGAAGGTACCTGTCTTCTGAGGACATGGCCGCACTTTCCAGTTGGAACCAGGCCAAACAGCCCCACTGCTGCATTGAATCCCCTTATCACTGAAGATCCCAACACACCTTACACAGGTGGATCAGAAATCCAGACAAGAATAGACAAAACCCCTAAAGCTGATCAGGACTAACCCCTACCTCTAGGCATGTTCACTTTTAACTATGCTATTCCTGATATGCAAGGAAAGAAACAGAGGCATGAAACAGCCACAGTTTTGTTTTTGAAGAGGATGAGCTGCCACATATGCTTGCCATATTTTTCCATGGGTTTGGTTGGCCAAATATGCTTTTGATGATGAAGAGGGATCCTGGGACTCCTGTTTTCAGCTCAGAACATCTTCCCATGTACTGAAAAACTGTGACTAGAAAACAATTGAGGACACTCAGTGTTTAACAGTGCATGAGCTGTCAATAAGGAAGGAGTTGTTATATTTAGTAACCTGTCAACGCAGTCATGTTTATTACATGTGTATATGTCTTGACTTCTATGTTCCCCTGTGTCCTCTGAGAAGACTCATATGCTCTAAATCTGTATCCCTCTGCCAACAGAGGGAAAAGTGTATACCTCCAGTGTGAGGTGTTCTGGGTCACAGGACCTAGGACATTTCCGCAGGGCCTCTATTTCTATCATGAAGAAACAGGCTGTGCTCAAAAACCGTGGCCCAGAGGCTCAGCAGGATGCAGGAGAACACCAGGATGGATGGACAACTCAGCTACTACAAGGCAGTTACAGGCTGGCATGAGGGCAGCTCACTTCAGCAAACTCTGTGGCATAGATACAGGTGGGATATCTAAGGACCTTTAGTGAAGCATTTATCCATACACAACAATCCTGCATCTCTGAAAGCTTAAAAAGAAACACTTCTCAATCTATGGATCAGGCAAAACCTTTCAGCAGGATGTTGTCTTTCTTCCAGGGAATCCTCTTATCTCAAGCTCATCTCTTCATGTCATCTCATCATCTTACCTCCTTACAGTTTTCCTGAGCTGCAGTCAGAAATCAGAGTAATACCTGGATAGGAAACTTCCACTGTGCTTGCCCTTACAGTGAAAAGGGAGGAGGAACTTTGCTGCAGAAACCAAGGAAGCTTGAGATGAGTCCTAACCCAAAGGGCAAAACACATTCAGAGAGTAAAGATCAGACAACTTCCAGCACCAGCAATATGCTCTGCCTGTGGTTTCTAAAGGAATGGGAGGATAGGGGGGAAGGGCATTTTTTCAGTTCCTGGCTCAGATTGCTGAAGCCAGTAAAATTCTTGCTGCTGACTTCCATGCAGCCAAAGAGGGCATGCTGGTACATGTTCACATGTAAATGCCACTCCTGAGACTGTTGAAGTATTTTGGTGAAAGATGCTAAATCAGCACTAGAGACTATTTATAGCCAAGGCCATAACCAAAGCCCTGGATCTGTACATTCCCAGTCTCTGGGGAAGTTCAGGTCAAGTCTGAATGTTGTTGTCTCAGGCACACAGAAACATAACCAGCCACAGCTGCAGCCGCTCTTGGGTTTTTGTCAATGCAGAACAAAAATGCCCAGAGCCTTGGCTCCAGGACTGGTTTTGTTTATCACATCTCTGTCAAGAGTCCAAGCCTACTTTTTTTTTTTTTTCCTAAGATGCTGATGGAGGAACAAAAAAGAGCGAAGATCACTAAACCATTCTGTGTGAGTACTGTCTTGCCAGCTTGGGGAGCAGAGTGAGAACAAGTTGAGCTCTCTGCCAGAGCCCCTGACTCCATGAGGGAGGAGCACAGCTGCAGGCAAAGGATTTTGGCTCCCATTAGCAACACAGCTAGTTGGAGCTGCCAAGAGGGAGGGAGGTGCCCAGCTCAGCCACCATACAGCTCCCACCTGCTTTGCCAGGGGAACTTCATGTGGCTAGTAGATGCCCAAAAATCAGTGCCCACTGTTTTTGCAGATGATGCTTACACGGGCTCAGGGGGCTGCAAGTGTGCAAGGACCAGCTTCCCTTTCCACTGCCCACAGGGCTGTGGCTGCCATGCTGGGCAGACTGAGTGCACAGCGCAGCACAGCTCAGCAGCTTTGCAGCAGCCTTGATTACCCATAATTGCAGCCTGCTGGGATTGAAAATTTTTGTGGCCTATCCCTGGTGACCTTCTTGTCTGTCTTGTATTTCCAACAGCACCCCCCCCTCCACCCCCCCATCCCAGTCCTCAGTGGGGCTCAAAGAGATAGAGAGAAAGCATTAGAAGGATGAAGGGAAGAAAAAACTAGCATCAGAGCCAGTGAGGGAGAAGAGGCCTTATGACCTAGTCCTGCATCCTTCAGGCAAGAGTGCTAAAAATCAGTAGCTGTGTTTGAAGCCTGGTGACTCCAGTGTTTTCATAGCTATAGGATCTGCCAGAGAATTTCTCTTTGTTAAAGTCTTGAGTTCTAGCATCTTATATTTTATTTTGTTTCTATGCATTAGATGGCTTCTCTTCAAGATGGCAACAGTAAATTCAGATCCTGCCCAATGTATTAATCAATATTTGAGCACTGACTCCGGTGGAATTTACTCAGCATTTCCACCCTACTATCTGAGATTTAAAAGGGTTCCACCAAATGATAGCTTACCTTTCAGTTAGGCAAAGCCTGAAACCGTCAGGTTAGAAACAGGAAGTGAAGACACAGAACATACCCTTTTCTTTAGTCAAATAATCAGTCCATAGCAACTTGGAGATGGGAATTCTGACAGTCCAAACCCACATTCTCCTCCTGACCATTGGATGGCTGAGCTGATTAGGAACCAGGTACAGACAAGCTTAGCCCCTCTTAAAATGACCCTGCAATGAAATTATCTGTAGTGTTTAACCAGTAAGCACTTTTATTGTTCATTTTGAATCCATTAAGACTACATTATGTTGGGTTATAAGACTTTGGCTACATCTCCCACATTTGCATGCAGGCATTACATTTGCAAGGTTTTTCTCAGAAAAAATGGAGCAGGCGCAAAAAATGCATAAAGGTTATATGATTATAATATGGAAGCAGCATGTCAGTTACAGGAATTTGTACCACATGTACCAGTAACAAACCCACATCCCCACGAAAACTTCTTTGTCCCCCCAAAGTCCAAATGCGTCCTCTGTCTCCCATCTCCAAGCCCTAATTGTCTACCATTCCCACTGTTTCTGAAAACAACATCTTTTTCCGAAAAAAAGTTTAGTACAGTACATTTTTTTTCTGTTAAAAATGACATTTCTCTTTCACTAACCCCTCCCCCCCAAATGAAAACTCTACACATCTGTTCAAGCACTGATATATGTTAGGAATCTCTATTGCATTATTTAAAACTATCAGATCAGTAACAAACTTCTAAACAAACTAGGATGACCCAAAAATTCCCCTTCCCCCCAAACTACAGAGAACTGAGAATGCTATACTGCACCACACTTGCATGCTTTTATCCTGAGCCACCTGTATTTATTCACCTTAAGCCCCTTTTAATAAATAACTGTCCAGCAGTAACACCCAGAATGTGCTGTCCCCTCCAAATTAAACTCTATATTTACAGAAGTAGGGCTGTTTTCTCAGTGAAATGTGTTTCTAAAAAAACCCAAACCAAAATAACGATAAAGACAGCAAATGATTAAAAAAAGAGAAAGCATAGAGAGAGAAAGATCATGTTGTCTAAAGACCAACAGGAGTAAAAAGCATTAGGAGCACCAGGTGCACATGCATTTGAACTGGTACAGTTCATGAAATAATGTCATTTGTTGTTATGCTCGCTCATTCAGATGAGGAGCTGATTCTTTTCCTTTTTTTTTTTTTTTTTTTCTTCTTTTTACATCTAGGACCGTCTGCTCTGCAGGCTATTCCCACAGATGGCAATACATGCACTAAGGTTGAAAGATGGCCATAAATATGCTTTGATCAGTGTGGCTCTCTATCAGCTTTAAACACATGGGGTTTCATTCCCTGCTGCTTTGCACCTTGTGTCATTTCACATCTGTGCTCAGTGTGAGCCAGAGGTCCCCCAAATCCACATTTTTCCCTTGCGTTTGGGGAAGCATTAGATACTTTTTGCAAGTTTCAAATGATGCTATATGCTGGAAAATACAGGCAAATCATCCCACGTGAGAATATTTCCTAGCAGTGTAACTACTATAATCACAACTGACATACAACCATACCAAAACAAACATTGAAATATCAAGACAGAGGGATTTTGTCCCTTCATTTATTTTGAGCCAGCTCTCAGCTGACAGACACCAGTATTACTGCCTTGATTTCAGTTGGCCTCTGTTGATTTACACCAGGTAAGAATCAAGCTCAGCAGGCAGTAAAATAGCAGCCAGTTTCTCCTACTGCATTATTAATAGTGCCTGAGATCACTGGAAATGGGTACATTTCTAAACAACCAAAAGGCCTTTCTGTAGCCAGTGCAGTATATTCACTGCCCCCACCTTTGCAAAGGCAATTCAGTTCAGGTTCACTTTTTCTTCTTTCCACTTTACTGGCAAACTGAACCTGCAGTGCTCCCATCGCAGAAGCTGCAGCCAAAACTTGAGTTACACACTAAATTTTACATAGTGAAAATGCTGGGAGCTCCACTTATGCTGAATCTCATTTTTGAATTCATGCTGATTCCTGTCACATACAGATCTGACCACCTGGAAGCCCAAACCACTCCTATCCTCACTGTACTTGCAAGTTATGCAGAAATTGTTAATATCTGTTATCTCCACAAGACTGGCTGTTTCAGCAGAAAAGAATATTCCTCTCAACTGCAAACAACAGGGATGTTGGGTGTGTGATTGTGTGAAGCCCTCCCTAAGCCAACACCTTCATTCTCACTGGAAGTGAGTCAAATTCTACCATGATGAACATCAATGCAAATCTGCAACAACTTTTCTGATCCCTTTCAAGATCCATGCAGGTGCAGGACAATAAAAAAATTTGGCTCCTTCAGCTTCTTCCTTAGCTGACGTGTATTCCTGACCACTCAATTCAACTTCATTAGCAGATGCTTTTTCCCTTTTTTATTATTACATAATTTGTGAGCTGCATTATTGTTTCAATCTCATCACTGCCTGTTGATATGAGACTTGGCATTTATAGAGCAGTGGTCTGCCCCACTCCCAAAACCAGCTAAACATCAAATGCCATGTTTTGTCCTGGCAGAGGAATAGGTTTTATTATCCTCTGTCATTTCAATTCCTGGTTAGAATTTGTTGACTAATTTTTCTTAGACAGCCAGTGTAAGAGATTAAGTTCAACTGTATGTACACATTATAACTGGTCTCAGACCCAGCAAGTTTATTTCACATAGGCTTCCACACAGCCAAAACAAAATCAACCAATAATTTTGCTTGTAAAGCACCTTCCCCCACATCCAGGTCCCTACCTCTTTACTGCAGTCATCCAGTTCCTTTCACTGGTGTCACCAGTGGAGCTTCACCAGAACTGTGGTGGAAAACAGGACACGTGTTACTTTCACCTTTCAACTGAAAGAAACGGAGGTAAGTGTTGTCTGTGTGTTGCACTGGCTGCAAAAGGCCTTTCCATTCATAGGAATGCTGCTCTCTGAGCAATTTTTGTAAAGGAAGAGAAACCAAACAAAAAACCTACACAAGTCCCACACACAAACATGGACACACTCACACACACACTTCTCTCTGCTCCAAACAGAAACCCGTTCTTATGGACCAAATTATGCAGACCCCATTCAAGTGACTGAAAAGAATGAACACAGGGTTGGGTGCATCCCAATTCTCCTTTCTGATCACAATGAAGTCACAGGCCAGCAAAGTACCTGGGCATAAGGATGTTCCTCTTGACTTGCAGGACAGTTTAATGCATGTAGAAGTGCTTTGCTGGCTCAGGCCTAATTTAGGAACAGCTCCAAGGCCAGCTGGCATCCACGACTGTGATTCCACTACCTGCACCAATGTACATGAGGTAAGAGCATAACTCAAGAGAGCAGAGCAGTGCAAGAGGAGAAAGAGGCTCTGTGGTTCTTCTGAGTTTATCTTTGACAGCCTCAGCTGCATACACACGGCATGTCACAGTGATCAGCATAGATCGATGAGAGCTTGGTATGATGTTCTGCAAGTGGGACTTCCACTGGAAATAGTAAGCCTGATTTCTCTTTGTACCAGTGCAACTTTATGTGCCTGTAACAACTACATGAAGAAGCCTTAAATCTGGATTAACTGCACAATAAAGAATTAGTGTTTTATCTTGGACTTGCATGCTAATAATTACTGTGATGTGCTACATACCCACACCTACACATAGATGGAGAGATAGGTATACGCTGTGCCATAAAGCAACGTAAACATTCTTTCTACAACTATCTTAATAACACAGCCAGCACCAAAGTGAACCAGCACTGTATTTGCAGCCACCATCTCCAATACAATGGGATAGGTAGTGATGGAGGAAAAGCAAGCTCAGGTGTTATTTTGATTTACTAGGGAATGATCTGGGCACAACCCACTTGAGTATTAGTGAACACTATTCATGGGCTGTCCCACAGTCCCGCGTCATAAATCCCCACCTCTGTGTGGGTGCTCACATCACTTTCTGATGACAGACTAAACTGAGGTCACGGGTGAGCAGTCACAATGTTTGGGTAATCCTCTAGACAAACATTATATAAAATAGGGATGAAAGCTCATACTGCCACTTCATGCCATGCCTCTCAACCACAGCTAGACTCCAAGGTTACATACTAGTGGGATATGGGCTGTCTAAAGAAAGAGTTACTCATATAGGAATTCATGTTTGAATCACAAGAGGATCTAGTTCTGCTTGGCAGGAAGATCAAAAGGAAATTTATCTAATTAAATAGCATTGGAATCGGTCCCTCAATGCTGCTTATATAAATAACACATGCTCTTTGTGTATTTCAGCATTCATGCTCAAAATGCATGTGTATTTGCTCCATTTTGCATCATGTCTTCTGTAAATGTAAAACTAAACAACTAGCCAAAAAAGTTTTTCTAAAAACTCCTCTGAACTTTGGAAAAATCTGAACCCAAGTCTTGCTCAAGGTTTTGATTTCTAGAACCAGCATCCGTCCTTCAACAGCTATCCTATGCAACCAAGCCTAAACGTAAGCAGAGATGGCAGGCTCAAAATTGATTTTCTCAGAAGGAAAAGATATTCCCCTTCTATGCTAGATTATTGTTGCTGCACTATTGGCACAGTCTCATTTTACCTCATTTTTGTTATAAACTTCCATGGAAATTCCACCTGCAGAACCAAAGGTGGAAAGTTATCTTTGTAATTATTTTTCCATAGTAGAATGTGGATGCAGTACTGTTGGGGAAAAGAAAGCAAATCCCTCAACGAACTATGTTTAAGCAACTTGCAGGTGGCAGCTATCGAAACAACTGATGCACGTGTACCGGCTAAAGTTCTTAATGAATGATCTGACATACCAAGTCAGACAAGTGTCATATGTAAAGAGATCTTCAAATGTATACATACAAAAGCTGCTACTGTATCTAGATGATCACTTTGTTTCTACGCCCCATAGCTCTGAATCTATCCACTGAATGTTTACTCAGCACGTGTGGTATAAATATATTCATACACTAAAATTGACACTTGGCAATTTTTCTTTTTTTTTTTTTTTCCTTTCTTCTTTTTTTTGCTGACCAGCAACAAATTCTGATATCTTTAACTGTAAACCAATACTCAATAAATATGCCGTGTTCAGCAAAGAGACGTGTTTTGTTGATCAGGGTTTTGCTGCGCTCTAAGCCATGGGCTGTGGGGGTGGGCGTGAAGGAGGAGGTCCAGGAGGGGCTCGGGATGGGGGTGGTCCAGGAGGTGGCTGTCTGGAAGGGGGCTGCAGCGACACAGGAGAAGAAAGATTCCTTGGAGAGTTGTTGAGAGGAACATCATTGCGTCGCAGCAGCTTCGGTGGTGGGCTGTAAGGGGCAGAGGTTCCATCCGCTTTTACCCGAGTGAAGTTTATGCATCTTCCCTAGACGTGAAGAAAAATTCATTATCCATAAAGAGCAAGTGTTTTGACTCAGCAGCAGCTAGCAAAAGGGACTATCAGCAGAGGGACCAGACTGCATTGAAGAGATCTTAATCCAATATTAGTCACTGGGTCCTAGACATGACATTCAGACCATGCTGCACTAAAGGTCGGTACTTGGAACCAATGCTTTCCTTGGATTTCAGAGCTCCTGCCTACAGAGAACAGCCTAGAACTGGTTTAAACCAAAAGCCACCCCAGTGTGGCTTTGCTCACACGTGCCCTCTGTTCTACTGCAAAAGCTGTGCAGAACATGCCTAAAGCCACAGCTCCACCGAAGTCATGCCTGCCTTGGTGAGATCCCTGACTTAACAAAGCTGTGCTTGAAAAAAAACCTCATAGCAGAGACAAGATTATACCAAAGGAACAACCTTAGCAAATACACCATCTGTAGCTTTCCTTTTCACAGTGATGTCAGCCTAGCTAGTGTCCATCCTTTGAACACTACACTGGGATAGTACATCTGTCTTCTGTGCTCCAGTGTACATGTGGCTACCCTCATGAACGTGAGCAAGGTGTGCAAATTGCACAAAGTGCTCTCCACTGTGTTTTCAGAATGGATGTAGGTCACAGGCAGGCATGATCCAATGGGATAACTGCAGATGGAGATTTTGAAACAGAAGTAGCTTGGGTTTGAAAAACTAGCAATCACAGGGGATGTCCTAGACAGCTGGGGGCTAAATGCAAATATGTCAGGGTTTCCTTTAGCCAAAACAAAGCTTTGCATAGGTTCCCACTAACCAAGTTCCAGACAGGAACAGACCGACCCGAAAGACCACCTAGCCTTTCCCATGGGGAGGCAGAGGATCCTGAGCACTTACACGGCAACCTGAGTCAGACACCAAGATCTCTGCTGTCTGTTGTACTCGTTCCTCCTCACAACTCCTAAGTTTTGTTACAAACTGCCCCACTATTTCTGTGGAGGTGTCACGAAATCCTGCAGACACAACCTTGTGAGCAGAGATGCAACGCCTGACATCACTTTCTTCAACTCCTCTCCTAGGAAGGTGGGAGGAAGTGCTTATGCAAGAACCCAGCTGCCACAAGCTTGGCAGAAGCTTGCACCTGGAAGTCAAATAGGCCTCTCATCATCATGTACAAAGGCTGGTGAAGAATGTCTGAAAGTGCCGGAATGGCACTGCCAGCAGCCCATTTACAGGAACTGGGATGTGATTTCCAAATAAGTATCTGTGGGCTGGAAAGTAACCATCCCATCAGAGATGAAATCTATTTGCTAGCACCTTTTTCTTTGTGTGACAAGCCTGCTTTGTTCACATCGCAATTATCCTAATGAAAATGGCCTCCACAGTTTAGCACAGAAGTGAATGTTACCTGTTTCTCTCTTTTCAAGGCAAACACTAGCTGGGGGGAAAAGGAAAAACCTTGTTTGCTTTGTTTAGGAAATATCTGTCCCAGAAGGCATCTTCCCTCATTATATTGAAAGACCACACATTATATTGCAAGCCACAATTCTGATGACAGCCAGAGGTTTAGTTTTCATACTGGAATCAACAAACTAAACTCAGCTCAATGTTATGCCAACATCCCCCAAGCAAAATTCATGAGGATGCCAGACTTAGAAAAGCTTATCTCAGAGCTAAGCAGCCATAGATCACGATCCCCACAGTTACCAATGGCTGTGATAACAGGGGAATACAAGAACACACACCAGTGACAGATCACTGCCTGGCATGAAGAAATTATGAAGGTGTTAGGGAATGGGCCGAGTTCCTGTGGCAAACCCACAAATCACAATTTCCCCTGGAATCCAGGTTAAAACCATCACAGCTGAATCACGACTATCTGTTTTGTAAAGTGACTTCCAATGCCTGCACCTTTGTTCGTGTAAACTATTGAAAAGGAAAGGAATCACTTAAGTCTATGACTTCTCTGAAGAAAGGCAAACAGCGTATCAAGAGAAGCTCGTGTAAACTCCAGAGAGATCAGAAAATGATTCAATAAATGTACTTACGCCCAAAGGGTACCACCCTACCACTGACTAGGATTGGATGACTCAGGGCTTCAAGAGCTCAGCTGCAGCCAAGAGTTGTTTGAATGGGTGTGTTGTTGCCTGTACATGGAACATACTCAGTAGTTCTCAGTCACTGCTTTCACCATCACAATTCACCACTAAAACAATAGAATCAATAAGTAGGATAAAATCCCCTTTCTAAAAATTCAGTCTTGTTACAGCAGACTTCTGTTTATGAACCAGGTTCAAAGCAATACTATACCAGGGACAGAGCATTTGCATGGAGGCAAAGAGCAAAAGCCAAGGTCTTGGTTGCTTCTGCAACAAAGATAAACCACTGGATCAAAAAACCCATGCTGATGCTTTGCTCTACACTGTCAGAGAACTCAAGTCCTCACCAGCATTGCACCAAGCAGTCATCCGTGTCATCTGTCTTTTGCTGTACTCTACTGTATTCAGAGCAAACTTATTTATAAAGTTAGGAATTATTTATAAAGTTAGGAATTTAGAACAGTTAAATAATAACCCAGGATAAAAGAAAAAAGAAAAAAGAAAAAAGAAAAAA
>JAAGNO010015508.1:0-15867 GCA_033439905.1 Ceryle rudis
GAGTAGGGTGAATGGTTGGACACGATGATCCCATGGGTCTTTTCCAACCTAGATGATTCTGTGATTCTGTGAAAATGAGTCTTTCATCTCTCTTCATGAAGTATAAGAGAGAACTGATCATAGCTTCGGTGATCTCAATGTGAGAGACACTTAATTGATATCTTGCATTTTTTCATTTCCAGTGAAATTTTCATGTCATTCGACCAGCCAGCAATATTTGTATTAACTTAAAAAAGTTAAGTTCTAACTAAAATAATCATCACTTCTAACTTTGCTTTTAATGTACACATTAAAAAAAGAAAAATTATTTTCATTTACATATCAAAACATACCTCTAAATTGGCAAATTAAGCAGTTTTGAGATTCAAAGGCCAATACATGCATGCTATTTATTAAAAGCCTCAGACCTCTGAAGGGGAGGTCTGGACTAGACTAAATCCCAAACTGTGCTCAGGAAGTGTTTGGGGCAGTTTTGGCTGCCTGAGGCTGCCAGGTATAGCATGTCTAAACTATTAAATAGTTTAGACAGTTGAGTTGCCATGCCTGTTCCTTTTACTGTGCTACTTAATTTACTAATATAGAGATAGCAAAAGACCCAGTAAAGAAAAACTAATTGCAGTAGACTACATGGCAAAAGGATGTCTTAGGAAAAAAAAAGGAACGAGAAAGTCTGTTGCCCAGTGTTATATCTGAGGCATAAAGGATGTTACATTTACTTGTAGAAAAATATTTTTTATTTATTTATGTTTTATCAACAGCAAAAGTGATCTGACAGGGTGAAACAGGTCATGACATCATGTGACCCAGACAAATTATACCTAATGGTCTTAAAGAAAGGAGACAGAGAGCTATGTGAACACCATATAGCTTAATGAATGATACATTAGGAACTAATCTTTGAAAATGACAGAAAAACCTGGAAGATGTCTGCTCACATATTTCTAATACTAAGTACAGTGAAAAGGATATGGAAACAGACCATCACTTCTAAGCAACATTATAGCTAATTCAGGGTCAGCAGCAAAGACTTTGCACATACCTGACCAGCAGAGAGTGACTGACTATATACTTAGACTTCAACCCTTTGAAGAGAATCAAAGGGCAGTCTTAAAAGAGGGCAGATTCAGGAAAAAAAAAACCAAAGGAAGCCTTGTGATGTAAAGCTTGAAAAGTACATTCTATCCAACTAGACAGAGAGACATTATGGTGGTCACTTGTCCATAACAAGTGATGGGTACTTACCCAATATTGGAAATAGAGAAGTTTTTCAGTTCTATAGACTAGAGCATGAGATAGCACATCTGCTAGAAGTTGAAGCCAGGCCACTTCCCTGAGGATGAAAATTAAACATTGGAACAGTTCATCAGAAGAGGTGGGGGAACACTAAGATCTTGCAGAGATATTGAATTTAATTTTAAAAGCCAGCCATTGATCCATCTCCTGGAAGCAATCCTGTAGTCAGTGTTCAGAGCGAGCCTACGCAGATCACCATGTACTCCCATGGCAACACTTAAGTTTGTCTGTGCTGAGCTTCCCCAGTATAATGACGTGACACATCAGACTTGGTCAGAGTCCTCAGTGTGTGTCCTGTCATGCCCTATGCCCAGATCTTGTCCAGGAGGCCAGTTCAGGCCAGTCTCTCTGTAGCTACCAGAGCAAGACAAGTCCTGTCTTGGAGCTACATATACTAGCAGGGGGGCTAGTTATAGTCTGTTTCAAACACTCTTGGTTTGGGGCATTATGTGCTTGCTTTGAATTTCCTCCTATTGCTGTCATTCTCATTAGTCTTTGCACAAAAGGATTTCTCAGTTTGTTGAAAACAAAAAATACTTCCTCCCCCACACCAACTGAATGCTTTTGCAGAGTTTTTCATGACTGATGGTTGGCAGGCAACTGAAAATACCCCTACGGTGCCTGTGAAAAAGGCAGTTAGAATTAACACTTGAATGTTTGCTAAGAAGACCTGACAACAACAAAAAGGGATAATTAGCAATAATTTAAAGATCAGACTGTTGTTACAGAATGTAATTCCCAAATCCAGTTCTCTCTCCTCTCTTCCAAACTAATAAAGGTTTTCTGGTTGTTCAGGCCTAAGCCTCCCACCAGTCCGCAACACACTGAGGCTGTGCTAGGACATTATTAACACCATTAGCAATCTGTTAGTTAAGATTCTAGTGAAAAGGTTTTGGCAAACCCAGAGGTTTTGCCTGTCATAGTAAATAACATGGATTGACACACACACAGGTCAGTTCTCATATCCACAAACCTAGGAGACAAACACACCTGAACTACACACAGATTGATCTACAGTGTGTGCTGACCCCTGAGCTGGGCCTGGGCAACTGCTATTATGCCCAGCCATTCCAGTGCCAATGCTAAGAAATTAACGATGAGGAAAATGATGCTTTGGTCTGTGCACTAGCCCATTTAAAGGACATTTATAGAAGTAGGCAGAGTATCTCAGCAGCAC
This sequence comes from Ceryle rudis, assembly GCA_033439905.1. NCBI lineage: Eukaryota > Metazoa > Chordata > Aves > Coraciiformes > Cerylidae > Ceryle > Ceryle rudis. The sequence continues at coordinate 2,471 of JAAGNO010015508.1, forward strand.
ATTGTTAACAGCATCAACACAGCTCTACTAAATTACAGTGCTGTAAAAACATCTAGTGTGGCTTTGGATCTGCTTTCTCTGACTGGAAACAGAGAGCCCAAACTTTCAATGTTATTCTGGACACCAAGCTGATTAGGAGGAAATATGTGGTGTAAATATAATTTTAGTGCTACCCAGCTGTCCTTTTTGCCTTAATCTTCCATTCTGTGAGTGCCTCTATGCTAATATAACAACATAAAATTTATGAGAAAAAGCTTAACTGGTAGAAGAGTATGCCAATACATGAGCTTCCAATACTAGATGAAGCCCAGAAACAAGAAAAAGAAGCAGAAGACTGAGCAGGGATTTCATAATAGAGTCCATGCTCCCATATCAAAACAGAGATGTAAAATATATTTTCAGTTCAGTAGTTTTATAAATTAAATAATTGCTGAGATGCTGGAGATCTGGGACATATAAGTAATTGCATGCTTAAATGAGCATAAAAAGGGCAAAGGATTCAGTCAAAATAACATGTAAGCAGACTCCAGACAAGGAGATCTGGGAGCCTTGCCACCACTTGGTCAGTTCTGAAGGAGAAGTGATGCCTTTCATAGATCATGCAAGTGAGGAGATAAGCTGCAGTTGTCTGGAAAATAGGAGCAAAACATGCCTGCCCAGAATTACAAGCATCAGAATACCTTAGGGTGTTTGGATGCATGTCTAGTAACAAAGTCAGACAAGCATCTTACACAGTCTACCCCAGAAGTTATCAAAGGAAGTGACGACTACACAATTTCCACTTTTATTTGACAATCTTTACAAAATGAAAGAAATCAACAAAAATGCCAAATTCGGGGATGTTTCTTATTTGTACAAGCCCCCTCACAAAACTAAATAGCTTTCTTAAATGCAAAGGAGATGCAATGGAAGGGATATTACAGCTTTAACTAGCTTAAACTCCCACTAGAGAAAGAGTGGACCTCATTGTTTGACTCCAGACCACTGCTGAAGTGCAGAAACTTCCTGTAAAGTTTGCAGTGCAGCAAAAGCAATTCAAATGTACATCAGTGTGAACATGTTTACTCAAAATCCTTCAACTCTCCAGCTTTTAAGTTCCCTTTTAGTCCTTTTAAAATCATTACAAGAAAATTACTTCCTATGGATCAGAAATCACAAAACAAAAACAGAATATTCAGTTATTTCTGTAGACAGAAATAACTTCTGCTCCCCAAAGACTAATCAGCCACTGAATACCATGCATGTTCATCCCTGACAAAGATACTTTTCATCAACTGTGAGAAAGATGAAATTCAATTTGAGATGAAGATGTCTATGCAGGGATTCAGTCTGAGATGAAGATGTCTAAATTAATAGCTGTCTTTAGGCACACCAAGTGTCTCATTTCTCATCTACAAGAAAGGATGAAAAGAGGATCTGGAGAACTACAGACCTGTCAGTCTGACCTCAGTGCTAGGGAAGAGATCATGGAGCAGATCATCTTAACTGCCATTACACACCATATACAGGACAACCAGGCGATCAGGCCCAGTCAGCATGGGTTTGTGTAAGGCAGGTCCTGCTTGAACCTCAGCTCCTTCTGTGAGAAGATGACCCACCTAGTGAATGAGAGAAAGGCTGTGGATGTTGTCTGCCCGGACCTCCGTAAAGCCTTTGACATTGTTTCCCACAGCATCCTTATGAAAAAAAATGGCTTGGATGAACGTATGTTCTGATGGATCTAAAGTGGCTGGACATCTGGGCCCAGAGAGTGGTGGTGAATGGAGTTAAATCCATCTGGCAGACAGTCACAAGTGGCATTCCTCAGGGATCAGTATTGGGACCGCTTCTGTTTAATATCTTTATCAATGATCTTGATGAGGAGATACAATGCACCCTCAGTAAGTTTGCAGATGACACTAAGTTGGGTAGGAGTGTTGATCTGCTTTAGGGTAGGGAGGGTCTACAGAGGGAATTGGACAGACTGGATCAATTGGTCAAGGTCAAATGTGTGAGCTTCAACAAGGCCAAGTGCTGGGTCCTGCACTTGGGCCACAACAACCCCAGGCAAAACTACAGGCTTGGGGAAGAGTGACTGAAAAGCTGCCTGGCAGAAAGAGACCTGGGGGTGTTGATTGACAACTGTCTGAATATGAGCCAGCAGTGTGCTTAGGTGGACAAGAAAACCAATGGCATCCTGGCTTGTATTAGAAATAATGTGGCAAGCAGGACCAGGGACGTGATTGTCCCTCTGTACTTGGCATTGGTGAGGCCACACCATGAGTACTGTGTTCAGTTTTGGGCACCTCAATACAAGAAAGACACATTGAGGTGCTGGAGCTGGCCCAGAGAAGAGCAACTAAGCTGATGAAGGTGCAGGTCCTGAAGAACAAGTCTTATGAGGAGTATCTGAGGGAACTGGGCCTATTTAGTCTGAAGGAAAGGTGGCCGAGGGGAGACATTATCACTCTCTACAACACCTGAAAGGAAGTTGTAGAGAGGTAGGCACTGGTCTCTTCTCACAAGTAACTAGTGACAGAACAAGAGGGAAGGGCCTCAAGCTGCACCAGGGGAGGTTTAAACTGGACATTAGGAAAAAAAATTTCACTGAAAGAGTTGTCAGGCAGTGGAACAGTCTGCCCTGGTTGAGACACCATACCTGGATGTGTTTATAAGCTGTACTGATGTGGTGCTTGGGGATGGCTTGGTGGTAGACTTGGTAGAGTAGGGTTAATGGTTGGACTCAATGATCTTAAAGATCTTTTCCAGCCTAGGTGATTCGATTATTGCAGTCAATGGAGGTTTTGTCATTGGCACAGGGAAAGCAATTCAGCTCTTCTTTCAGCAGAGACCTACAGTGAAATTCAGCTGCCTAGACATAGATGTCAAGCGTAATTTCAGTTGGTGTATGGTACAATATCTGGTTTCCAGTTGCCTTTCCAGAAGGATACAATCTCCCATATAATCTGTGTCTCTCAGTAGGTATCTTGCACATCCCAATGTGTCTGAACTGGCACTAGGGGACTGTGTAGAGGCAGCTGAATCCTGCCCATAATGCTTGGTCAACTAACTCACTCCACTGGCTGTAATGGAAACTTCAACACATACAGCACACCTAGAGACCTAAATGGGAATCTTCAAGTGAATCGCCTCCAAAAGTTGTTGTGGAAACTCTGTTGGTGATGAGAAACACATGCTGTACAGCAGACTATTTGCTATTAGCTGACATGGGTATACAGTATACAGTTATGCGATTTCAGCAGGAAAAATGAGATGTAATTGTACAAACAAGTATGCCTTAGTTGGGAAATATCCCACATTTTAGTTTAGGTGTTAGAGAGCTTCAGAATCTTATAGAATGAACAGAGTTGATAGAGTAGAACAAAGTAGAGTAAGAGTGCATTAAGAAGAATGTGTCCAGCAGGTCGAGGGAGGTTGTCCTCCCGCTCTGTCTCTGCCCTAGTGAGACCACACCTGGAGTGCTGCATTCAGCTCTGAGCTCCTCAGTTCAAGAAAGACAAGGGAAATACTAGAGAAAGTCCAGCAGAGGGCTGTGACAATGATCAAGGGACTGGAACATCTCTGAGGAATGGCTGAGACACCTGAGGCTGTTTAGTCTGAAGAAGAGAAGTCTGAGAGGGGATCTTAATAATGTTTATAAAACTGGAACACAGGAAGTTCCACCAGAGAAAAGTCTTCACTGTGAGAGTGACAGAGCACTGGAACAGGCTGCCCAGAGAGGTTGTAGAGTCTCCTTCTCTGGAGACTTTCAAAACTTAGCTGGATCTGTTCCTGTGTGGCCTGCCCTAGTTGATCCTGCTCTGGCAGAGGGGGTTGGACTCAATAATCTCCAGATGTCCCTTCCAGCCCCTACCATTCTATGTTTCTAAATCAGGTTGGAGATATCTCAGAACTCTGTAGTCCCATCTCCTGCTGGGTTGGCTGTGAGGTCTGACCAGGTTGTTCAAGGCCTTATTCCAGTAAGGTCTTGAAAATCTCCAGAGATGTAGGCTGCATAGCTTCTTTGAGCAATCTGTTCCAAATAAAATAGAACTCCAAATAGAACTCACATACTTTGTGTGCACTTTTTAGAACACTACTTAGAGCTTAATTTTTAGAAACATGTAGGCATTGCATACAGTCCTGAAGAGGCTGAATAGGAGGAAGGAAAGGATATCCACAGACAGTGGTAAATTGCAAGGAGTTTTGTGTTAAGTGTCCTTAATATGGTAAATCTAGATACCGTGTTCCTGTTTCAGGATAAGACATGAGAACAACCTCACAACAGATCAAGTTTTGTACAGTTGGAAGTACCTGAGGCCCGAGTCCATCTTTGCCCCACATTTAAGACTGCAGGCTCTCCCTTTCAGCTGCTCTCAAGAAATTAAAGGGTGGCTATAGAAACGCAGGATTATAAGAGTGAAAGAGGAGACTGAAAACAAAGCAGAAGTTCTTGACAACAATATTTAAAACAGAGTGTTACAATAGAATATTGGACACTATAGCCAACAAAAATAGTCCATTTAGAAAAGAAGGAACTGTACCATAACTGAGGAACATATGTGGGCTTACAGGGATGTCCTATATAATGAGAATGTTTATTCTGACATTACTATATAACTGCTTCTAGTCTAATTAAAGGAAAAGAATCTACAGTTTTAGAATTAAAAAATACTCAGTAGACTGGAACTCTAGATTTACATCTTTTATTTGCCTACAAGTACTTTCATGAATATTTAGTCATCTGCAGGTGTATTCACAGTAGGTTTTATGAGTCGTATTTGAGATGTGTTTTCAACAAAGATATTTAACCACTACCAAAAATTTTACTGATAGAGGAACAGGTAGCTTCTTTTTCACCATATATGTGTCATATTTAAATTTGCTCATTTATATGGTCAGAGAACTGTATGGAAAAAAGCCTCTAGTACCAAGAAAGTATAGTCAGATACATCAGAGGAAACAATATATCGAGATAATATGGAGATGGGTCCATTACCAAATAACTAAGTACTTTAGAAGTAATTCAGTCCCTTTGAGAAACAAATGCGTTTTGGCACTTTACACCATTATGTAATGGAAAATTTAATTAAAAATAACAAAGCTTGTCTAACCTTTGTATTTCATGGCCCTAATTTAGCTAGGTGTGTTATAAAACCATTCTTTTATAAGGGCAAATTACATTCTGTCTGTGAACTATGGAAACTTTTCATTCCCACTTGAGCTGTGGAGACAGAAGCACGGTCACCGTCACCTCTGCTTCACTAATGGCTCTATGCCAAAGGAACATGGAAAACACAAAAAACTCTAGGCCAAGTTCTTTTCTCCTCTGCTACAACACCTTAAAAAATAAAGGAATTCTCTATTTGAAGACATGGGGAAACTTTTGCACAGAGCATGGAAAATGCCAACATTCATAAGAAGTATATTTCTCCTTAGACCCTTAAAATCATTCACAAAATTTTCAATTCATTAAATCTGATGTTGCCACTTGCCAAGTATACTACATATGTTCAGATCAGTGTGGAATTAGCAGCTATTAGTTTTATTAGTTCTTAGAATAGTAATTAACATTCATACTAGAATTCCCACCAGGAAGGTTACTGTTGCTGTTTACCATTTAAGATCAGTGGATTTTAAGTTAATTTTTATATGAAGTGATACAGCACTGTCCTGCAGGCAATACTGATTCAGTACACTGAAGTTTCTTTAAAACTGTCAATTTTCAGAGCACAGAAAACACACAACTAATTGAGGTACAAGCAAGCATTGAATTTGGAGATTGGTTCTTAACATGTGGAAGAACTTATTTACTGTAAGAGTTGTAGAGTATTGGAATAGACTCCCCAGGGAGATTGTGGAGTCTCCTCTGGAGACTTTCAACACCTATCTGGATGCATTCCTGCATAATCTGCTATAGATTCTGTGTTTTGTCCTGCTCTGGCGGGTGGTTGGACTCAATGATCTTCAGAGGTCCCTTCCAACCCCTAACATTCTGTGATTATGTGTGACTTCATAGCTTGTTAGTTGAAGTAAATGAGGAAGAATAAAGACAGAAAAGGGATAAGAGCTAAGGATATTAATTATATAATAAATAACTTCTCTTAAGTTGACTGTTATTATAAAAAAACCAGCATCTGGCAAATACAATCAGCCCACAACACAGAATAAGTGTAAAATAGGAAACTGCTCCTCCAAAATGCACAGCGTCTGTTTTCTTATCATCCATCCTCAACTACCAGTTGGAGCAGAGAGGTACTGCAGTTTGCTTCCTACCCATTTAACTCTTCTGGCACTATAACATTGTTGCTGTCCTTGCTTTTTTCTCCTTTGGGCTACTTTTTAGCTCACCCAGACAAAGCCTGAGGAGCCAACAGAGATGGCTTGGAGGAATGGGGATTCGATGGAAGAATCTGACTCATACGTGAGATTAAGTAATAAAAAAAAGTAAAAAATTGCTGTGTTCTCAAAAAGAAGTTATTAGATATGTCCAAGGAATAAAGATTCAGTGAAGGTTTATTAAATACATATCCACCTCTTGATAAAGGAGGTCTTAAGCTGCAGAGTGCTGAAAGTTCAAAGACCATCCTGATGTCCGTGTACCCTGGGCATCTCTTGATGGCCACTGGGGATGACATGATGCAGAGCCAGATGAGTTGGTGCAGTCACCCTTTCTGTTCGCCTTGTCTGTATTCCCCTTATGTTAAAAATTGCTAACCAGTTTCAGATTCCCTCTTTAATGCTCAGATAGCTGATCCATAATAAGTAGCAGAAGATGAAGAGCAAATACACCTTCTGCTTCTAATTTTTCACTGTAGTTGCTGCTAAGGAGACAGATTATGGGCCAGCAATTCTCCAGTAAGAATAAGAAAAAGGAAATGAACACTTTGACCAGATATTTTCTGCTGAAAGCATCTCACTTTAATGCTTGCATGAATTCTTATGAACACTGAAATGAGTTTAAGCTGTCTTTTCCTGTGGAAAATATCCCAGCATCTTGTATGGGAATGAAAACAAAGAGATCATGGAAAACACGACTGCATGTAACCAAGTGAAAAACATTGAATTAAGGGAAAGATTAGTTATTTAAACATCTGCATATTACCTTCAAATCTCTGTGAATGAAATCTGTTTCTTAAAGATTTTGATGAATATTTTCAATAAAGATTTCAGTCGTATGATGGAGACAACTTAATCTTTACATACGCTGTATCAATGACTGAAATGTATCATTATTCAAGTCTAACAAATGCAAAACATCCCACATTGAAGAATATATATTTATGCAAATGTTCAAAAAAAGAAAGATTTTGCTAAATATAACAGATATAACTATGTTTTTAAAATTACTATAGCCAACTGAAGAAATCTTTATACTTGGTAATTCTGTTCCAGTGAACTGGATCATTTTAAGCATATAGATAGCTAGATGTGAGATCCTACTGCATCAATTTAAAGGTCATGGCATCATTTGAAAAGTGATTTCCCAGCAATGTGTCCTGTGCCTTTGACTTTATTATGATTTGTTCACTCTTAATATCTCTGTTTATAAGTTTGGTATCCTTGCTGGCCAGTATCATGCATTTTTAGAGCAAACATTACAAGTCAAAGAATGACTCTTTGGAAAGGAAAATTTGAAAGTTTGAAAGATTTCCTGCCTAAAGAAAAAAGTCACTAAATATCAATTAACAGTTATCTGGCTTTTACTATTCAAATGTGTCTGCGTATATTAATCTGTAGGATTGATCTGACTGGAAAATTTCATTTGGCCTCAACATTTTCTGTAACACTCTCCTTCATTAAAAAGTATGAAAGCTGTATCAATACAGATAAGTCTAAGCTCCTAAATTACAAAAAAAAAAAAAAAAAAAAAAAAAAAAAAAAAAAACCAAAAAAACCCAAAAAAAACCACACCCACACAAAACCCACACAAAACAGAACACCACAAACAAACCAGCCTGCATTTATCAGCTCCATAGGAAGCATCTCTATGGCTTCTGTGGGCTGGGCAAGTTTCTGTCCCAAGCAACCCACCAGTCTCAAAAACAGCTGGGAAAAAACAAGGGAAAGAGGCAGAGCAGCAGCCAGATCAGCCTTTGAATATGAAGGCAAGAGTGTGAAGATGAGTAAGGGGGAGGGAGTGTTTTATTAAGGGTGGAAGGGGAGAGGGCTTTTCTCCATAAGTCCAGGAAACATCCACTCACTGTGCTGGGAGGAGGTTCCCCTGCTCTGGAGAAACAGTGATGGCTTTCAGCTGGGGAAGCAGGTAAAGATTCAGCCCAGAAGGAAACAGCAGAGATTAATTTCACCTTCAACACCTAAAAAAATACTGCACCCACAGTCACACACTCTGCACAGTATATACAATGCCAGTATGCATTACACATCCCCACAGCACAGGAACCAGCTGGTGGACCAGCTCCAATATCCCCTGCTGCAATATCCTGTCCCCAGCAGTGGCTTGACCAGCTGCTCCAGCAGGTCTTAAGAGCCTGCAGTAGTCAAAGATGACCCACTCTACTTCCCAGCATCAGCTCTCTTAGTCTTTGAAGGAGAGAGGACCTTCCTGGAGACCCACCAGGTATGGGCATTGCATCCACCTGCTGACCTGATGGCTGACAGCAAGACTGGAGTGACACACATTGAGGGGCTCCTCAGGTGGGCAGAGGCTTAGAGGACCAGGGGTGCAGGATATAGGTCTGCCACTTTGTATGCCACTTGCCAGAGCATGGCAGGTGAGCTGGGCTCCAGCCCTGCTCTCAGGTTACAATTTCACTTTCTCTGGCCCAGCAAACAAAGTCCCCTTCCAACACACACCCGGTTCACTTTGTAAGGACAGGCAGAGCCAGCCCAGGCTGATTTATTCAAACAAGCTCCAGGCCTGGCTCCTGAGGGGGTGAAAGGCTCCTGGGGTCTATTAGATACCATCTCCCCTGGGTAGAAAAGAAAGTCATTAAGTGCTCTTTTACTCAGAGAGTAAAGTCACCAGTAAGGACTGTAAAAACAGATGGACCAATGTGCCAAGGGAAAACAATGGGAAAGGTGAAGCTGGTACCTTCAGCTCAGTACAGACTAAATGCACTGAGGATGCAGAAACCCCACAATAGAGCCTGTCCTTGAGCTCCTGCTGGGCACAGCCATGCCCTCCTTTCACCATTTGGAGCCCACCAGCCTCTCTGACCAGCTTTGGTCACCGGTGCTGCATTAGAGATCACTAGCCCAGGCACAGCCCTCCCACACTTGGGACCCCAGAGCTAGGGCAGGTGAAAGGAGATGTTTAGTGACACAGTTCCTCAAGACAAACTCAGATGGGCATTCTCATCCCCGTGAAACAGCCACTTTCATCAACAAAAAGTATACGAAGGCAGAGCTCAGAAAGCTTTCAACTGTCCCAGCTCTGTGCCCACAACTTCTGGAAAGTGCTTCATTGACATGTCCCACCACCATGGCCCCAGTGAGGTAGCTGTTGGCAGTGCCAGCAATGTCTCTGCAGGAAGAGGCTGGGAAATACCAGCCAAAACTATGAGGAACACCTTGGCTGAATTCAATAGCAGCTATCCGTGCTCATCAGACTAATAATTTTAATCAGTAGCTCCAGTGGCTACTACCAAACACTCTCTGCCACCCACACTGGGTGACTGTTGGCTGTCAGCTCGCTCTCAGCCGTGCTCTTCCCAGGACAAAGTGGGAGGAGCAATGTGCAGCACAAGAAGAGTGCTGGAACACAGGGAGATGGCACCTGGGATGATTTATGCCTTTGCAGCAGATATATTGTTCAGGTTTTCTGAGATATGCTGTCAGCCACAGCTCAGCAGACAATAGCTCAGACTAGACCTAACCAGGAGAGCTGGTGACTCTGTGGCCAGCAAGGACTATCTGTAAATCGCAGTCCCGATGGCTGCCTGTCACCACACCTTTGTTGTCCTCGAGCACACAGGTCCACCTGCATCCACATTTCACACGTGCCACTTTCCTCGCTCTCCAAATATCCAGCACAGTCTCCCATGCTGTCCTGGTCCTCCTCCTCCTCCTCCCCTTCCAGGTAGGCAAAGCAGCTCTGGCTCCCTGTGGTATCACCTAGCAGGATCACACAGCACAGGAGAAAAGAAATGAAGGAGACCCCCATTAAATCAGGTTCATGCCCTGCGTCAAGAAAGGTTAGTCTTCCCACTCCCCAGATAAAGGACACAAATGTTAAACTGATGCCACATTTGATCTCAGCCAAAAGGGTTTAAAACATTCATTCATCTCAAGCTGTAGGCAAAGCTTATTCTCAGAAATGTCAATAATTACTCCACTTCTCCCTCATCACGAGGGGCAGACATTCAATGGCAAGGTCCCCTTCCTCCACAGGACGCTGCTCAGAGCGGGGATCAGAGATTTGCAAGAAATTCCCTCTTTAAAGAGGTGCTGCTGGGAATGCTGGGCTGGATTCAGCAGTATTGCTCTGGCCCCAAACTCTTCCCACTCAAGATGAGCATCTTTGATCCAAAAGCATTAGGAATGTTGACATCACTATAAGACCAGGAACACACAAAGTCATGAGGGATCAATAAGATTTAAATCCTTCTCAAAGTCCACAGGTTCTTCTCAGATGTAACAATGGGGCTGAGGACAAATTAAACATCTCCAGTGTGGTATCAAGTGAACAATTAGCAGCAAAAAGCTGCCCACGAGGGCCTGATAGAGCAGAGCAAGGAGATTTTCTTCCCAGAGACGTCTGCGAGAAACAGCATGAAACATTTCCATTTCTGTTGCCTTTTAATAGCAAGGTCAGCTCCTTTCTTCCTACCCTGACATCCTCCATCAGGGCCTCTTTCTGGGAACTCACAGCAATGCACCAGATGTCACTGAGAGACAGAAAAACAACTGGGGGCCAAACCGGGACATTTCACCACTGCCCTGAATCCCAAGCCACATGGTGCCAGGCTCACCAGGAGGGGGGGGGGGCAGAGCAGAGAGTATCCCCTCAGTGTCATTGCTGGCTCCCTGAACCCAGGGGTTTGAATGGAGCCCCTTCCTCCTAGGCATGAGCAGCGACCCTGCTCCTGCAGAAAGCCATATGAAAGCAGCCATACTTGCCTCCAGGCTTCCCCCAACAGTAACCAGCCACTGGAAAGAATCTAAATATTTGCAGCCCAAATGGTATTTGAGGGCTTTTTTTCCCCCCATTTTTTCCTTCATGCTGGGTTTAAACAGCACTCGGCACAGCTCCACAGTGTTCCTGGCAGCCCTGACGGGCACCCACACACAAACATTCCCACTTATTGGAGGACAGCTCCTCACAGTGAGCTTCACTACAGCCCCCACATAGCACCCACACTGCCAAATATGGAGCAGCTCAGTGCCTACCTGCCCCTAGCAGCTGATTTTACAAGAACACCAGAGCTATGAGAGGAGAAGACCAACACCACCACCCCAAGCAGAGAGTGCTAGCACTGTAAGCAGGGCAACACTCTCTTTTAGCTGAGGAACACAGTTTTTCCCCAAGATTTTTCAAGGCTTTCTCAGGGCTGAAAAAGGCCCAGAATGGCAAACACCATACCAGCTGCTGCCCAGAGCGGCAAGGATGAAGTACAGAAAAAAAGAAACACAAGACTTAGAAGATAAAACCACTTACATTTGATGATGCTACATGCTCATCTTCAAACTTTCCCCTCAGGACATCCTTTCAGGCTTCTTCATTGTAGTACAAGCCCTGAAACTAAAAATAGCACCACCTTAATTGGGGTGGGGGAAGGGTGTAGAATTAGATAGATGAGAACTCCAAATCCCATGCTCAAAAGATTAAAAATAGATAGCTTTACCTTAGCCCTAAAAATGCATCTATCTACCCTCCACCAAAAGCAGCAGAAGGAAGCAAAGCCCAAAGTGCAGGAATGTGGGCTTTTATGGCTCTGCAGGTAAGCAGGTCACCAGGTGGGGAATCCTCCCTGGATCCCCTTCCCAGCTGTGCTGCCAAGAAGTGCGGCTGCTGCTTGGTTTCAGGAGGTGGGCATGGCTCTGGCCATTGCTATGCAACACCTACCTGCAAACAGCTTGTTAAAAACACCTTTAGGTATATGCCAACCTCTGGCAACACCATGTGGGTATGTGTGGGGGAGTGAAGGGTCGGGGCTGGGATTTGGCTTTGCCCACACTGGCTCTTATCCCCCACTTCTACTCCACCTCTCCACAGCAGGTGCAGGTCATCTCCAGGAATAACCTGTGATACACCTTTCCTGATAACCACCCCACCTGGGCCATCCCAAGGCTATTCCAACAGCACGGCCAGAGCCACCAGGACATCCCTGTAGGGTGCCCAGGGGATGAAGGAATGGGGAAAAGAAGGAAAAAAAAGAACTCTTCAATCCTTTTGCCACCCATGAGCTTCTCCCCTTTTGCACGTATTTCCAGAGTATCTATTTTTCCTCATTAAAAGGGGCTGGAATAAATGTCACATTGCAGCGGGTATGCATTAACAAAGCCACAAGTGTGGATGGCCACATGCACAAATTCTCTCCCTTGATTTTCCAGGTTTTCAGGAGTGACCTTGGAAAAAGAGTGAGATGTAGTTCTTCAAGTCAGGGGCAGTAATACGTTTGTCACCATTCAAACTGTCTGAAGACTGCCCAGGTTTTATTTTATTGCATTTTTAGGTGTCACCAAGACCCAACTGAATTACGTTGCCAACTCCTCCATAAAAAAAAAAAAAAAAAAAAGAAAAAAAAAAAAGAAAAAAAGGAAAAAAAAAAAAATTACTTTTTTTACCCTGTCCACACCACGCTGGAGCACGGGGCTTGCAGGAGCCTCAGATGTGTTCAACACATCTTTTTTTTGCAAGTGTGTAATAGCTGAAACTTGCAACTGAAAGGCTTCGAGCTTCTCATCAGAACACACTAATAAATAAAAATGTTTAATCCCTGCAGGAATAAGCAGGTATGGACTTTTGAAATGTTTGCGAGCCCATGGCGAGATGATACTGATTGTCTGGAAGCAGTACCGGCTCCTGGCTGCTCGTCCCTGGGGTACCCCCAGCGGGGAACCCCCCGGGGTCTCCCCGCACACCCCGCCACTGCCTCGGTCCCCGGTTTGCGGGCTGAGGGATGCTAACGGGGCGGCCCCCGCCCAGCCTGACCCTGCCCCGACGCTGTCTCACCCTCCTTAGCCAGAAGGTGACGCCATCCGCCTGCGAATTGCTGCCAGCCCAATTAGGCGGCCAGTATCGGCTGCAATCACGGCTGCTGATAGAGATAAATGGGGAAGGCACTATCTGCCCAACAATAGTGGTGTGTTTTTTTTAAAGGGAGAAAATTCTCCTAACAAATTGTTTTCCCAAGGCTTGACCAGTATCTGGCAAAAACACATTGTATTACACAGGCTTGGCAGTAACCAAACCAGTGAGAGGCCATCTTCTGATTTTTTACGTAAGTCTCTGT
>JAAGNO010015509.1:0-11560 GCA_033439905.1 Ceryle rudis
CCAGGGGAGGTTTAGGTTGGATATTAGGAAAAATTTCTTCCCTGAAAGGGTTGTCCAGCCCTGGAACAGGCTGCCCAGGGCAGGGGTGGAGTCCCCATCCCTGAAGGGGTTTCAAAGCCATGGGGATGTGGTGCTGAGGGCCATGGCTTAGTGGTGCCCTGGCAGTGCTGGGTTAACAGTTGAACTCAATGATCTTAAAGATCTCTTCATAAAAACTATTCTGTAATTCTTTGATTGTATGTCAGCTTACAGAAAACGGGGTTTTTTTTCTAAAAAAAAAAAAAAAAAGAGTGAGAATCACATTATCACGTTGCAAAAGGTAGTTTCCTTGCTATATCTAGACTCCAGAAGTGTAGGCCAAGGCATTAACTCTTGGTAATGTACCGCACTGGAATCATGTATGGACACTGCTGCTCCAGGAGCACCAGCAATGCGTGTGGGCCTGCTGGCTTCCCTCAGACACTTGCACAAACATCAGTGGCTGCTGTCGGGGAAGGTTTGCAGGATCAAGTCACAAGAGCCTGCATATGGTTTCTGTACGCTCAAAAGCCTTGACTTGGTTGCGCGACATTCCTTCATATCCTGTCCTCTCTTGCTGACCTTTCTTCCTTGTTTTCCATGTGACTGACAACCCTTCAAAACACAAAGCAACAGGATAGTGTCGGATGGTGGGAGGAAACATTGTCATCAGTTTGGGATATCATTATTGAAACAGCTTCAAGTTATCAACAGCTTCAAGGGGGAAAAATGCTGATATTTGCTTTTTGTCATGCATACTATTCCCCATTCATTAATCGGTTTCTTGACTCTCTGACCCACTTTCCTACAATAATAGTTCTATGGAAAATCTAATATTTCTTATCCTGATGTCTGCATCCCTGGTCTGAAGATTTTCTGTTTTGCTTGCTGGCAGGCCCTTCTAAGACACTTCTGACTGTACCTAGACGAGACCTTTTCTTCCTAACAGTTTGGAAATCATGTCCTAATCTTCCCTTTTTACTGACTTCATTACTCATCACATATGCTAGAAGCACTAAAACACAATTCTAGAGGAACTATTTGATTTCACTGAAGTCTTGGGGACCATAGGGGTGACATTGCACCAGACCCTTTGTCTCCAGGGCCATCACACTAATTCCCTGTATAAAACATCACCAAAAGAGGTTTGACTGCAGTCATTAGTGTCCCAAAGCCTGCCATTTATCTAATAATCACAGAGTTCACCAAACATTTGTTAATTACATTCTCAGCAGCCTGGTCTCTTTAATTTCACTGTTCCAATTTGCTGCCACAATAGCTGCTGGTTTTAAGAAGGTAATTACTATCCTCGTGCTTTAGCATTGTATAAACCGATAGACAAACAGATTGCGTTAGGTGGCTGCCTGATCAAACGCTGCGTATGTGGTAGAGAAATTAGGTCTGCATCTGACTCCTTCAATTCTATTTTGACAACTAGGGTAATCTTGCTTTTGGATTCTGTAAGTTCATCTAGGGTCTTCCTTAACGCTTCCATAGGTACGAGGGAAGAAAATAAAATCTGGGAACAAGGGGTTGGTAGACAGATAAGATCTCCATTACCCCCCTCCCCCCAGACAGAATGCAGATTGCTGACAAACTCTCATTGAAGAGATGCTAGGAGTTGAGCTGCTTTAAAACGTTGCCATAGGGAGACCATGGGGAGTAAGAAGCATCTGTAAGTAGTCCTGATGTAGAAAGAAGTTTTTGGAGCATGGAGTGGAAGAGAGAATAGCTCACCCAGGAGCAGGGACCTTCACTGGGTAACAAATGCAGTGGTGAATATGGGTGTTACGATTGCAACAGCTATAGCCATTACCAGCAGGTGAGCCATTTACAATTAATAAGCCTGGTGTACTTTGAAGATCAGAGTATCCACCAAGCGTAACCTGTGGTTGACAATATAGGCCATGGATAGTCCTTCCCTGAGGCCATAACCCATGCTGCAGTTTCACAGTTGCCATGGGCCAATCTGAGGCCACCATGCCCCTGTTCACATTCCCCTTCCAGTGCCTCTCTGCACTCGTGTTCATGCTCCATCCTTTGCATTAACTCTAGTGGCTGTGAAGCCAACCCAGAACTACTGAAAGAAATGTAGTTTTCAGTCTGCTCCATAACTGCAAAGTCTTGAATGAGGTGGGATGACCAGGAGATGAGAAGGCAGCACTCGTTTGAGTAGGTGAAGCCACCAGATTATAGTCAGGATCATCTAAAGCATTTCTCTTGGAGATCCCATACGGACCTGTATCAGAAATGTTGACGTTTGGAAACTCGCATTGTTGCCATTTGTTTTGTACCGGGGATAAACTGGTGTTTTCAGGAGTCACTATGTCACTAGAATATCCTCTGGCAGAAAGGGTTTTCTTCCCCACTAGTCATACTGGAATTTGAAAACCTTGGAGAAATTTATAACCTGCCCATAAGGTTCCAGTGACTTGACAGGATGACAGGGAAGAGGGTAGGGCTTCACAAACAAAATGGCATTTGCATACCTTGCCCTCCTGTGATATTCAGTAAAAGTCACAGATTAACTGGTATTTATGACTTTTAAAACCTTTATCACAGGGGCTCAGTGCTGGCAGCAAGTTCAGTGTTGGAGTAAGTACAGCAGAGAGTGCATTAAAAACAAGGCTCAAAATCCAGCCACTGGTGGCAACATTCAGATGGCAGAGGCAAGGAAGGGAGAGAGTTATTTGCGAAGGTGTGATTCGTATATTCGAAGATTTGAAGAAGGAAATAATACAGAAGTATCAAGTTAAAAAACCAGCCCCATAGGCAAGAATCACTTATGGCTTCTGACTTTTTAAAGGGCAAAACATGTGAAATGGTCTAAATCCTACTGAAAGCAGCGAAGCATGGTTCTGATTTTTCTATTATGCCACTGAAAAGAATTCTTTCTTCTCCAAATGTCCTGCTCTATTTCCATTTTATCTTGTATGTTACTACCTGAAAATCTTCTGTCTGAAGACTTTTTTTTTTTTTTTTTTTTCCCCCCCATGGATCTTTTGCCTATATTCTGCTACTATTCCAGCATTTGACATTGCTCTTGTTGCTCAGGCTGTGTCAGGGTCTTCAGCGCTATGGTGACTACCATAGGTGAGCCCTCATTCAGCAGTCTCCTCTTTAAGCTTGTAGATTTGTGCAGGCATGTGGTATAATCTTCACCTTTTGGTACATTTTGTGATCTTACAATGAAGATGATAAACATGATGCTGAGGGCAAAGGATGGCTTTAAAGGCCTAAAAAAAAATTTAATAGAGTGTGTAAATTTACTAGCATCTAGTATTGACACACTGGATGTAAGCAGAGAACTTAGCTTCCTAAATGCTGCATGAAAGCTGAAACTATCATAATGGTAGAAAAGGGAATTGGAAAGCCTTGGAAGAGCAGCAGAGGAGAAGGCATGAATATGCTGGAACAGAGAGTGCATTGGCCAGGAGCTCTTGGAAAATGTTAGGCTGGGGGGTGATGACATGATGATAGCAATATAAATAAGTGAAAGGAAATTGCATGAAAGAAAGGAAGAAGGTTATCTGGATTATCTAGAAAGTGGCTGGCCAGAGTTTGGCCTAAAATTAAAAATGGAAAAAGAATCAGGCTAGACAGAAAGAAAGAAGAAAAAAATAAATAAATCATAACCTTGAGCATGCCTGGAATAGACTGTCAAGCTGTAGCAGAGGCAATGACATGGGTGGGTGAGACTAGATAGGGTAAGACAATAGCAAGAATAAAGTAAGGAAATAATCTCTGTAATGTGGGCGACTGGAATGGATGACCCAACTTGTGTTTTTCCAAGCCTGGCTGTCTATATATAGTTCAAGGGAAGCAGTAAGTAAATCTTGTGCATTTGTCAGTGGTGGTTGGCTACGATGGCACACCATGGTGAGCTTCCTGTGCTTCACAGAGATGTGGCTGTGAGAGAGGATTGCCAGAGGTCAGGTTGCACAAAGTACCATGAAATAGAAAAAGAGATGGGCCATCAGCCACAGCTCTCACGTCTTCCAAGTTTGGGAGTTTCAAACTGCAATGGGAAAAGTTGCCTTGAACTGCCCATGTCTGTCACAGGTCAGTCATCCTTACACCAACTTCATTATTTGTATGTCTGCTGCCTTTAAACAAATCTTTTTCACCTCACTCCATCTCCAGTGTGGTGATGTGGACTATGTGCCCCAGCAGACGATATTAATGGAGTGGCTGCAGATTCACCAGCATCATTTTCACACATGAAAAAAGACAACATATCGGCACCTATTTCTGGTTGGGTTTATACTCCCTACAGTGGAATGAGAAAGAATAACATGAAAAAAATGAAGGTTATGAGAAGCATGAATTTGCCATGCTGCTTTTTTGGGTAGCTCATGATGTCAGGGTTTGGGAATTTTTTCCTCCCCCCCTCCAAAATATGTGTTAATGCAACCTCAGTATGCTTCAGAAGAAGGACACCCAAGGAAAATGTCCATTAGAAGACCTTTTGGCCCCTTCTGTTTGCTCTGCGTGGGAATTCTTCTGTTTAATGTTGTAGCAATAGGGCCATACTAGGCTAAAATGAACCTTTAAAGGAAATAACACAAAATATGCCTTCAGGTCCCTTCTCTCAGCCCAGACAGGAACAGAAGAGAGATCTTGAAATTCTCTTTGCAAAGAGAAGGGGTCTGCATTTCTAACGTAGCGAGTCATTTTTCCCATACTTGGTGCTCGGTCAGCTCTTCGGAGAGCTGCAGTTAACATGCCAGAAACGTGCCAGAGACGTACGAAAAGGGAAGAAGCAAGACTTTGAAGTACTGCCACATACTGTGTGTGTTATGCACCGAGGTGCTCTGTTGGGTGACAGGTATTGGTGTGTAAATATTCAGGTGGTGATCATCCAACATTTACATGGGAAATACTGATCTGGTCCCCCAGTAAAGGCAGTGAGAGTTCTGCTGCTTGGAACAGACACTGCAGATTTGGAGGAATTTTTCAGGAAAGCAATGAAAGCTGAGGGCTGTCTGCAAACCCTGAGGAAGGAAGAGGTTGAAAAGGTGGCAAATGTTTCCTTAAAATTGGAAAGTAAAAGGACTGAACGTCAAGACACTGAGCCAAAAGTTGCTGGGTTTGGGTGTCCAGGAAAGAAATGCTGCAGTCTTTTGTCAGAGTTGTTGGGGCAGGGGCATATAAGTTTTCCATATTTCCTGCAAAAAGGCAATTCCACAAAAATTTCAGAAATATACCACATGGTTCAGGAAAATTTTAAAGCTCCTTTGAGGAGAAATATCTAAATTGCAAGACATCCAGAGGAGCCAGGGATCCTGTGGCAGCCCAGCAATGACCTGCCCTGGAGCAGGGAACCCTGCAGCCCTCAGTTCTCCAGCATTATGTCAGGCAACCCAACAGGAAACACCTCCAGGCCCAAGTCCTGTTTGTGCTTTATCAGAAGATTGTCAAGCAGACCCATTTCCCAAAGACATTTTCATTCTGAATTGCCCTTTTCCAATGCGCTTGCCTGGAAAATTCCTAACGTGCCCCAGCTGCCGTCCAAGGACAGAGGAAGAAACTAAAAGGTAGCAAGTTCAAAGCTGAGAAAAGGAACTTTTTTTCCCCCAGTGTAATACAATTCAGCTATGAAACTCATTACTGCAGGCTGTCACTGAGGTCGGGAATCTATCAAGATTCAGAAAGGGCTGGGAACACTTGCTGATGATGAGCATATTTGTAAATCCTATTCCGTAACGCTACAAAAGGTGGTTTGGGGAGGGCTGTTTAGCAAGACACCTTTAATGATCTCTCACATTATAATGGGATGAAGTGTAATTGTGTTACATATAGCTGCAGAAGCAGTTCCTTGTGGTTCTTCCATATACACATCCAATAAATTTTGATGCTGGTTGTTATAAGAGTAACTGTACTGGCTTACTGGGATCTCATCCTGATTTGATGGGACAGGCTTAAACACTAATCCTCTATATTAAATGTTTAATCCTCAGCTTTGATGCATTGAAGATGTTAAATCTGAGGGTCTATTCTCTTGATGTCCTGAGATGTCTTAGCTCCTGTTGGAAATGTTTGGAAAATGAGGATTGTTCTCTTAGTAGGGGTTTGGGCCCATGTTGTTGAGGCAAAGGAGATGGGGAATGGGCAGCAGAGGTTTCTGGGGTGTTGAATCTGCACAGGGCAATTGTGGGTACAATAGCCCTTGGAAAGGGAGGGGATTTGTAGGAGGAATTGGATGTTTGGCAGATGACATTTCAAATTCCTGAACTGCAAAGACATGCGCCGGGTTTATGCTGACAGATGTTGCTGCCTGGCTAATTTTACTGGGTGGGTAATGTTGGTGCTTCTAGCATAGAAAAACCACCTTTGGGCATGATTCACCTCATCTAATTTTAGCTACTTAAGACTAAGTCTAGTCATCCAGAGTCCCTCTATATTCAGCAGAGAGAGCGAAGCCTGTCTATTGGGTGATTCATCCCTCTTGTCTCTGATATCTGTCATGAAATGGATTGAATCATCCTCAGAAGAGCTCATCTCTTCCCACTGACTGCAGCAGGAGCCCAGACACACTAGGTCATGCCAGATGCCTAGTGCTGAGACGGCTCATGTGAGGTGACATAAATCTCCTTCCCTGGGTAGCTGTGCTCATACCAGCAACAACAAAAAGCACAAATGAACTTTTTTTTTTTTTCAACATGAAGAAAACTGTACACGTTCCAGGGAGAGGCAGTTGCTTTCAGAGGTAGCCAGCTGAGGTCAGCAAGGTCCCACAGTTACATTTCTCTCCCTTTCTGCTCTCAGACTTCAATCTGTACCTGTGAAGTTCTCAAACGCTTCTCTCTTTAAATAAGGAAGTAGCATTCAATAGAGCTGAGAAAATTATAAGAACATAGGGTTGTATCAACCCTGGTGTGCTCCCAAGCTTGTTTGCTTTGTCTCCCACTGTATCTGTTGGTCTAATGAAAGCTTTTTGAGTCTACCTATAAACTTTGCCTGCCTCCTATCCTCAAAGCAGACACAACACAACCGTTACCTTGCCCTCAGCTGATCTTTGGTGAAGAACATGTGCTATGCCTGTAGTGAAATGAACTTGTGCTTTTAAAACAGTCTCTTGTCTGCTGGTACCTCAAGCCAGCAGAACCACTCTCATCTGTTAAAATAGAACGTGCTTAAGCATCTCATAGTGAATCTCCTTTTCAGATAAAAATGACAACTTTTGTGGCTTTTTCATTAAACTTGAGAGGCTACGCATCTGTGAGAGAGGCGCTTTGTGTGTAAATCCTTTTCCAGAACTCTGGAAGTTTCTCTAATAAGAAAAATCATAGGAAGCAGAAATGAATGACAACAAAAATACACGGGACAATATTACTCATACAATGACTCTGTCGCTTAAAGCAAGGAAAAAAAAAAAATTAAAAAAAATCCCCACAAAATCTCAGAAGAGAAGCACGCAGGGAATTTCTCTGTTTCGCAAATCCCTCGTTTTGGGCGCGTATGCAAAAGCCTTCTCCATCCGGGAGGCTTCTTGCGCTTAGGTAGATGCTCATTGTCCTTCTATGGAAATATACAGTAAGTTGTGCAAATAGAGGCTGTGAGGAGACATCCGTCTCCCACCGGCGAGGAATGTGGGTGTGGATCATGCCAGGCTCCAGCCCGGCCCCTCTGGGGCACTGCCCTTGCATGGCCCTGAGAACAATAACCACAGGAACATGCTCGGAGACCTTCAGGGAGAGGAAAAGAAAAGGGAAAAAATAAAAAATCCCAGTGTGGACTTTAACATGCAGATGTGTGTCGGTGCTATTTCCAGTGGTAAATGACACGTGGTGATGGTGACACACGTATGCAGCGTTTGCTCACCTGCTCTGGGTGCCTGTTGCTTGGGAAAGCAGAGGGCTGGAAGTGCTGCCCTTGAGCCAGCACGTGGTGGAGAGACCGAGAAATCAGCGGTGGCTAAAGGCCATTAACATCCTAAATATGAGGGCTGAGTGTCAAGAGGAAAGGGACAGTCTCTTCTCACTTGTGCCCTGTGATAGGACAAGGGGGAATGGATGTAAGCTGGAGCACAAGAGGCTCCACCTTAACGTGAGGAGGAACTTCTTTCCTGTAAGGGTCACAGAGAGCTGGAACGGGCTCACCAGAGAGGCTGTGGAGTCTCCTCTGGAGATTTTCGATATCCACCTGGATGTGTTCCTTTGACCTGTGCTGGATTGTATGATCCTGCTCTGGCAGGGGGTTGGACTCAAAGATCTCCAAGGTCCCTTCCAACCCCTGATATCCTGTGATCCTGTGTAAATCAGGTAGCTCTGTATTTACTGCTGCCTGTCTCTGTTTTGCTAGCCTGCCAGCTTAGATTTCATGCGTAGCGAAGTGATGAAGTGCTGTTGCTTGTTTCCTTGTTGTGTGTGGCGTGTGTGCATCCCACAGACGTAGAGGTGCACACGCGTTCCCCGCGCTGTGTTTTGGAACAAACAGCTCCTGCCATATCTTCTTGCAGAACGCCTTCCCCTCACTGGCAATTTCTAAAGCCAGACTGGATGTTTTCTTAAAACACAGGCCTTCCTCACCAGAAAAAAAATAAATTAAAACAGTGTCAGGCAGCCCTCACAGAGGGACCACTGCACTTATGCATCCTTTGGCATCAGCAGCGTGTGAGCCAGTGCTATGGTCTCCCTGGGACAGCAGCTGGGCACAGACAGGCTGCTCTGAGGGCTGGGACTGCCCATTGCAGTTATGGCAAGAGAAACACCACTGTGTCTGATTAGTGGAGTCTTATCACAGGCAATAAGAAGGAGGGAAGCGTGGAATTGTAAAATTGCTTTGGCTTTAAGATCAAGTCCAACTCTTACCCTAGCACTGCCAGGTCACTACTAAACTGTGTCCCTCAGTACAACATCTACATATCTTTTAAACCCCTCCAGGGATGGGGACTCCACCCCTGTCCTAGGCAGCCTGGGCCAGAGCTTGACAGCTCTTCTGGGGAAGAAATTTTTGCTGATGTCCAACCCAAACCTCCCCTGACACAATTTGAGGCCATTTCCTCTTGTCCTGTCACTTGTTCCTTGGGAGAACAGACTGATCCCACCTCACCCCAACCTCCTGTCATGGAGTTGTCGAGAGCCAGAAGGTCTCCCCTGAGCCTCCTTTGCTCCAGGCTGAACAACCCCAGGTCCCTCAGCTGCTCCTCACAAGATTTGTGCTCTACATCCTTCCCCAGCTCCATTGCCAGTCTTTGGCCACACTCCACCCCCTCAATGCCCTCTTGTAGTAAGGGGTCCAAAACTGAACCCACAATTCAAGGTACAGCCTCACCAGTGCCAAGTACAGGGGGACAATCCCTGCCCTAGTCCTGCTGGCTATACTAGTGCTGATCCAAGTCAGGATGCTGGTGGCCACCTTGGCCACCTGGGCACATACTGGCTTATCTTCAGCTGGCTCTTGACCAACCCCTTCAGGTCCTTTTCCACCAGGCAGATTCCAGCTGCTCTGCCCCAAGCCTGTAGCGCTGCAGGGGGTTGTTGTCACCCAAGTGTGTTGTGACTCAGCACTTGGCCTTTTTGAACCTCATACCATTGGCCTTGGCTCATCGATCCAGCCTGGCCAGAGGTAACCAGAAAGGATCTGTATGTGTAGGGGTCAGGCAAGGATGCTAACTGATATTTTTGCTAATATTGATATTTTTTATTTTCCTGGCCCTCCTGTCACTGCTCGGTAGTGGATGTAAACAGTGGGTTTGATATTTTCAGGAGCTGGGTGTTGCTTTACTGCAGCAACCGTTGCTGATGCCGCAACCTTGGAAAACTCAGTTGTTACCTGTTGTGATCTGGGAGATAACATTTGCCCGTGGGCGCCCATGTCTGAAAATATTTGACTTTTGACAGATGTTTCTCAGGCACTAGAAACAGACATTGCCTTTCTTTTTTTTGCTCCAGTTTCCCCAGAAGCAAACACAGTGGAAGTAAGAAAACCGTGATTTCCTTTAGCTCTGGGTCTGTACTTCAGACCTCAGCAAATGCAGTGTAAGTAAAGCCTTTTTCCAGCATACATCTTCTTAACTACCAATTCTCTACATGACACAAAGAAAGCTGTATAGTGGATATGATTTTTAGGCTTCTTGTCAGTGAACGCTGTAGTTAGAAAGCAAAAAGGAACTCGGAGGATTGCTGTAGATGTCAAGTCTGAAAAAATATCTCTAAAGCAAGAAACAAATAATTGAAAAAACAGACCGGAATACCAAAAAAAAAAAAGCTGATGACTTGTTACTAGGTTTAATTATAGCTGTTGTAGTGCTGTAAATCCAAGGCAAGGAGTGGTAGATTATGGAACCAGGGAATCAGTGCATCTTCCTGCATGCTGAACCTCTGGCTGGCCAGTCAGTTTTGGAGCAGGATAATTACTGGCTGTGCCCAAGATTGGTGCATTTCACTCCTCATATTTAGTAAGCATTACTTAATGTAGAAACAAACAGAAAGCAGTGCTCTCAGTGCCTCAGGTCACGTTATGAAGCTTGGGACTAAAATGTAGGAGGGGTTTCTGGGGCACACTTTCGAGGCCAGCGGCTGCTTTTCATACCAGGGACTACCTGAGTCTCCTTGGCAGAAGCAGAGCTCAGCTGTGGTGGAGGGTTTTTTGTTCTCCAGCTGGAGGCTGGATTCTGTATCCAAAGCCATCTTCGCAGGGGGAAAGATGAGATGGGCTAGTCAGAAAGCATGAGGAAATAGCAATCAAAATCTTACTCTTCTAAAAGGAAAGAGAGAAGTTTCTGCCAGCTCTGGGTAGGAACTAGCTTTTTTTTTTCTTTCTGGTTCCAGCTTAGCTGTGGAGAGAGCAGGGTCTTAGTGGGTTCTCGGCTCCCCCTGGGGAGGGTACCTGCTTTGGCATCATCACAGCCGTACTGCCAGCGACAGTTTGGCTCCGTGGTTCGCTCCAAGGACTGAATCCAATTTACCTTTACCTCCCGTGCACCTTGGGATTTAGTGCTTCATCTTAGTCTTCTGGCTTTACCTGATGTCTTTGCCATTACCCCAGGTCCTCTCAATCCCTGCTTAGTGCAGGGATGACTTTAAAACGTCCCTTCCAACCCAAACCCCTCTGTGATCCTGTTTTCTTTCTTCAAACTCCCCAAACTAGCAACTCAACAATCACAGTGAGAGTTTTGGGAGAGAGAGTCAGACAACAAAACAGTGCCTCCGGACTCGCATATTTATTTAATGCTTGCTTTTTGAGGCACGCAACCTGCTGACACCCTTCAAAGTGAGTGACTGCCTTTCTCCAGCACTGGCAGCCTGGAATGAAGAAGCCACCTTGCCCGGGGGGACACCCGTGGCTCTGAGTGACAGGCCTCTGCTCCGCAATTAATCTGCCAACTGGCTTTGGCTTCCTCGCTGGAATTTGGGACAAACACACGGCCACCAGCTCTCAGGGTTGGGGGGGGGGGGGGGATGTTTCAGGTGCCGGGGTTAGGGGGGTTGCCGGCAGCCCCGGGGCTCGGCCATGCCCCCGCCTCTCAGCGTGTCACCCAGGGGCCGTTGTTCCCACAGGCACAGCAGGAGCCGGAGCCTGCAGGTGCACAAACCAC
>JAAGNO010015510.1:0-14735 GCA_033439905.1 Ceryle rudis
TTTTTTTTTTTTTTTTTTAAATACTCTGGTTTTGCAAATTATTGTTATGCTTGTAGCCTATATGCTAGATATTTTCAGAATTTTTTTTTTTAATGTTGAATTACTTCTATAACTCTGAAATCTAGTGCCTTAGATACACTAACTACTGAGATCTCTCTGCTCCTCTCCTCCCTCCCCTTGTCCCAGAGTTCAGGAGTGTGTTTACTCAACTCTGCTGGTTTTTACCATGTCCTCTGATTTAAAAAAAAAAAAAAGAAAAGAAAAAAGAAGAAAAGTAAATGTAGTGAGTTATTTCAGATTCATATAATTGAGTAAAATGATTAATCAGCATTCTTCTGCACCAGCCTACCAAATACATGGAAAACTATACTTGTGCATGGAGGTGGAGCGGGTGGTAATGTGAAAATCATAACTATTGATTGAGCTTGGCTGTAGTGGCCAAATACCCAAACCCACCAGAGCTGTATCAACTGGCAATCAGTCCTGGTGGTGTTATGGGTGCTAACTAAAGAGAATTTTGTTCTTGTGTTAAACCTTTGGATTTCTGGTCATCTCAAGGAACTTAAGCCCCTCTCTTCTGTTCCTACTGCTTCAGCTTCATTCAAAAGCAACTTCAGAGGTTAACCCTCAGTTACTTTTCTTTAGTACCAACTGCTTCTCAGTTGATCAATACGGGGACAGATCTGTTTCCAGCAACTTATTGGGATGAGGAACTTCAGATCCAGATATAGGCCATTTGGGAGGGATGAGAGATATAAGACAGGGTCCTGAAAAATGGGCAGGAAAGAAAAATAAAGAAAGGAGAACTCAGAAGACGGCAACAAGAGGATACAGACGGAAGGAGCAAGAAATAAGGTAGGACTTGGAAACTGGGTGTGGGATTAAGGGAAAATGAAGCACCAAAGAGGAAAAAAGGACATTATAAAAATAAGGAGCTCTCAAAGAAAGAATGGTAATGTGGCAGAGGGAAAATTCTACATGGTGGATAGGACAGTCAGTAACTATACAGAAAGCCTGGGTGGGGGGATTTATATCAAATCACATATTTAAATACAAAATCTTATCCCTCCTTCTAGCTCTGTAATGTTTCATTCTACAAAAGATGAATGTTGTATTATCCTGTCTAATGAAGTGTGATCAGAGTGGGAGGAAGAAAAGCTGTCACCCTGTACTGTGACATGATAGCTAGAAATAATAGCAATAAAAGAGGAATTAAATTAACTGGGAAGGATATGGGAAAATGTTCGTAGTGACCATCACAGATAAAGCATTAGATAGCATGATTTATAAAATAGTGTCCTATTAAGAAGCTATTTTTCATATCTGCAGTACCAATTAACTCTTCAATGTTGCCTTCCCCTCTTCCTTTAATAATTAAAATCTGTCTTTTTAATAAGAAAATGTAGTTATTTCAGCAGGAGTCATTTCTCTCCACATATAGAGCGAATATGCTCTTACATACAATATTAGTGATATGTTTTCAGATATTTTCAGCTGACAATTAAGGTCCTGGGGTTCTTTTTTAAACTTGGCTTTTTTTTTTCTCTCTGAATGACTTAACTGAACTTTTACATTCATATTTGCTGTTTCCCTTTAATAAAGTTTTTAAGCTGTGCCCTTTCCATGGAACCCATTAAGAACTATATTTGCAAATCTGAACCCCAGCTTTGAATTTCATAATCATAAGCTTAAATGTGACATATATTAGATTTCACATTGTACTTTCATAGTAGTGGTTTTTATCAGTTGTCTTCTGGTCCCTCACTTAGAGGTTTTAGTGAAAAAAACCCAAACCAAACAACCCCTACATATCTGAAATCTTATTATGTTTGGGTTCTAATAGTGCCTTATAATGTGAGGAATAAACAAACAGGCTTTCCTTTCTGCTTCCCCTATTACCATCTTTTCAGTATGTGCAGTCCAATTAGCAAGCAGCTGTGGACTAGCTTTATTTATTCCTTCATTCCAAGCTTACAGATTGATAAACTTTTGTTGTAAAGACAATACTAGGAACAAAGGAGACCCTTTAATATCCTTTTTGGATATTTTGATAACTGAAGCTTAGTTCGAGAAGGCTTGGTCCTCCAAGACCTGGAGGAGGAAGGTGCTCACTCTATTTACTTTTGTTTCGTATGTATGTTTACATGGTATTCCAACACTTCGGGGGAATCATCCCTATTGTATAATGTGTATCCATTCAGCTGTTATCCTCTCTACTGCACAGTTTTTACTTTCTAAAAATTCACTTATGCTTTTTCATCTTGTAAGATTTCCATTATGCTGGCTGAGCACACAGTCTCATTTACTCTCACTTCTAATTAGCCTTAAATTTCAACAGTCCTCATTTTCCTGCACTTCATTTTTCATCCAAAATTTTCTAAGTCTTCTGTTGCAGAACAGCTCTGGTCTTTGTATGCTGCAATGTGGTAGATGGGCACGCAAGATATCTTAGCAGTGTCTTGCTGTGGTTACTGTCCTCTTGCTTTAATGCATCCAGACCCAAATGTTTTCTGAAACAGTTCCTAACATTCACTGGATGCAGGATGTATGTTAGTGAACATAATATTTGTTGTTTCTCCTTTATATCAGTAAAACCATCCTCTGGTTAATTTTGAGTATCTTCCTATGTTCACAGGTGTTGGTGTGTTAAACAATTTATTGTATGCAGTAGGTGGTCATGATGGGCCTTTGGTAAGAAAAAGTGTTGAAGTGTTTGATCCTGTCGCCAGTACGTGGAAGCAGGTTGCAGACATGAACATGTGCAGAAGGAACGCAGGTATAGTCAACAATGACTTTAAAATAGAGGTAGTATCATTTGGTGTAAATGGCCTGTGCCTGGATTCCTGCTGCTTTTGTGATGTTGCAGAACAGAAGCCAGGCTTTTATGGGGTGAACAAGCCAACTGCAAATTTTCATATTGGTTTCCTGTCTGGTTTTGTAGGTGTTTGTGCTGTAAATGGTCTCTTGTATGTAGTTGGAGGAGATGATGGTTCTTGTAATTTATCAACAGTGGAATATTATAATCCAACAACTGATAAATGGACAGTTGTGTCATCTTGTATGAGTACAGGAAGGAGCTATGCAGGTAATGTTTATAGATATTTTTAACAGACTTTTTACTGTTTAACAGGATAAAACTGTTAGGGTGACAAAGCATCCAAACAAAGTCCTGTCAAAAGTAAAACCTAAGATACTGGAATGGGTATGAAGAATCTGATGGTACATTTTTGAATGATGACTGCAAAGAGTTATTCACTACAAGGAAAACAAAAATATATTAAACTGTACTCGGGAGGGATTTAGCACGCAAGCAATGAGTCAGAAGGATGATGCTGGTATGACCAGTAGTCCTTTTTTTAACAAGAGTTTTGCATCACAATCTGCAGGGATTTGATTCTGAAATCTTTTGGGATTTGGTATTTAGTAAACAAGAGCCCTTTCAGGAATATTTTTCTTCAATAATTGCAGAGATGAGTTATTTAAGTGAATGTTAAGAATATATTTCACTGATAACAAAATTAAAAGTAAACTTAAGTAATGGCAAACTTTTTCAAGTCCCCGAAACTTTCAGAACATTGCAGTGATTCAGGCAACTTTGTCAGAAAGGAGGGAAAATAGGTACACTCGTACTGGTGCATATCTTTTTGATGTCCTGCTTGTTGCAAGGTATTATATTAAAACTTTGTTTTCATATTTGGTTTTCATTTTTTAATACTCCCTAAAGATTTATGCCTTCTTTTCCCCCCCCTCACTCTAGGTGTTACAGTTATTGACAAACCATTATGATCAGGAAAAAGATTTTCAACTTGATTATGCACTAGAAGCAGTCTTCAACAAGTGTATTTGAAGTGACTGAGTATCTAAGCACTTCTCTACTTGTAGCTGCACCTTGAGTCACGGTGGAAGATGTGACTGTCTACAATGACAGATGATGAAGATTACTCTAGGCAGAAGCAACGCGTAGGATTATTCTGCAGTTAAGCAGAAGCTGAATGAATTTTTGAAGTCTAGTGGACCATTTTTTCTTTTTTATTGCAAGGTCTTCAAAGGAAAAAAATAAGCCACTTTCATAAGGACTGACTTATGTCAGTCATGACTGAGAAACGGATTGTCAGTGAAGAATGGTGTGTATTCTGGTGAAAGTAAATTTTTGTCTTATTTTTTCCAGAGACTAATAAATCTAATTAAAGAAATGAACCGTCAAGTCTTCATCATAGGTATTGAATCCCACCTCAGTAACTGAAGCTGGCATGGGGTAAAACTGTTTCCTTTTATAAAACTTTTGTTACATAACTATACTATGTGCATATGTTTGTGTGAGCATAAGTTGCTTTCTATTGAAATTCTTCAAAACCTGATTTTACTATTTATAATTTGGCACAGTACTTTGGATATGTCAGTACTATGTTGTAAAACAGAGTTGTATTTTTTGATATGTAATGATGCTTAACACTACTAATTCCTACTGAAGGAGATCAGAGATGGTATTAACACTTCTTGAACAGGTGTAATTTCAAGATCTTTTTAATAAAAATGTTGTCTGTACTTATGATTTTTTTCTGTTCAATTTTTGTCGCACTTCGATGTTAAATTCTTTCTTACCTTTTTATCCAAAAGGTGATTTGGCATGAAAATAACTGAAAATTTATTACAAATATATGAAACTGCGTTGAACTTGCATGGTACTAAGGCCTATGTATGCTTGTAACCTTAGATTCTATTAGCTAGTATCTGGATATACTGTTATGTGGCCATGCTTATGAAGCAGCTCATTTTTATTCATTCTTGGATGGCCTCCTTTTAACATGACCAAAGTTATTGTCATATTTGAGACATTTTCTTCAAATAAAAGTTTGTATATTGTTTCCTAATGCAAACGAGTCACTTAAAACTTGTGTTTCTCAATACAAGTCTCAATCCAAATAATCTTTACGTCAGTCAAGAGATTTTTTTTTGTGTTTGTTGGGGTTTTTTTCTGTTGTTCTGTTTTGGGGGGGGTGGGGTGTGTTTGGGGAAGCTGAATGCAAGCAACTTGAAAAGAAATATTAAGATTTAGGAACTGGTAATGTAATATCCGTTACTGCAGGTCTGTTTCTGAAAGCTTTTAAGTAGCAAAGGTACTGGCCACCTCCAAGTCCCAAGTGAAAACTATTTGAACTGTGAAATTAGTGTAACGGTTCAGAGTAACAATTTCTTTGGTGTATGCTTACGTTAAGTAGGTGATTGCACTTTATTGTTCATACTTGTATGACCCGTTGGGGGTTGAGCCTCTTCTTTGAATTGTACATCCACATTACACATTCAATTGTACTTTGAATGTTACCTGGGTGATACCCAACTCAAGGGAGTTCTGGTCCCCTGCTACCCTACCCTTATTTTTCACTGAACAGGAGGCCGCTGGAACAGGGGGCAGGCTCTGTAACCACCCGCCAGTGCCGCTCCTGCCCGATAGAGGGGAGCACCACCCCCGCGGCCCTGCCGTTGCCGCGCTGCCGGAACCCCCCGCCGCTTTCAACGCAGCGCCCGGAGCAGCGCGGATGGACCGGACGGCAGCGGGGGCTCCCTTCAGCGACGGTCGCCTTTCCCTCATACCCCCGGGCCGCGCTCCGACTACCCCGGCGCTTCTATTTCTCTGTAGCCGGTCTCGTCCCGGTTGGCCGGGGGCAGAGCGGGGCCGAGTTCCGGGGTGGGGGCCCGGGAGCCACGGGGCGAGCGATGAGCCACGGCCGAGCCCGCCCGCTCTTCCCTCTCCTCCTCATCACGTCTTTGACGTCATCTGGCTTCTTCCCGCCTCATTGGCCGCGCGCCGAGGTCTCACTATCCTCACTCCACCCCTTCAGCCAATGGGTGTGCGGTACCCGCCGCTTCGTGCCGCCCCTCCCCACGCCTGACTCTCCGCCGCGGCCACCAGCCAGCCAATAGGCTCCGCGGCCCGCCTTGCTGGGCGGCCAATGGGAGGGCGCTCTTGCAGAGCCCGCAGCCTCGGCGGTTGTTATTCCTGGGACCTGCGCCGCCGCTGCCGCTTCCGCCGCTGTCACTCAGGTGAGGGGAGTACAGGGGACCGAGGGCGGGGGAAGGCGGTGGTCGGTTGTAGCCTGACCGGAGGCGCCTGTTCCGGTGGCACTTCGGGCGGCTGCCCCCGCGCAGGGCCGGCTGTGCCCGGGTCCCCCCTGGGCGTCCCCCCGGCCGCCGCCGCTGCTGTCGTCCCGCGCGTGGGCGGCGTGCGGTAAGGTCTCTCCGCTTCCTCGCAGGGTCTCCCACGGACGGGACGGACGATCCAGAACCAGGCGGAGCCTAATCGGTGGTACGTCGGCGAGCCGGCTGCTTTTTCAGGAGTGTAAGTAGCCTTGCGTGGCCGTCGGCTCAGGAACTCGGGCTGGCGGCTTCCTTGGCATCTGCTATGATGCGTTTCCTGTTAACGATACGAAACGGGGGCCCTTCGATGCTGTTGCTAAGAAAAAGACGAAACAAACGTTGTTAGATACTGAGCTTGGTGCCTTATTTATCTTGGAGCTAGTCTGGGCGTATCAGCTCTGGGCTAATAAGTGGCCTTGGGCTGGTGAATTGCACAGGTGTTTCAGGGTGTAGGATTGGACCTGTGAGAGGGGGTCCAGAGGAGGGCCATGAAAATGATCAGAAGGCACATCACCCTATGGAGAGAAGCTGAGAGAGATGGAGTAGTTCAGCCTGGAGAAGAGAAGGCTCCAGGGACACCTTATTGCAGCCTTTCAATATAAAAAAGGGATGTATAATAATAATTAAAAAATCTTTCTCCTTTTTTTATTATTCTGTTATATTATTATTCCCAAGGCCCATAGTGACAACACCAAGGGGCAGTAATTTCAAGCAAAAAATAGTAGGTTTAAATTGGGCATAAGGATGACATTTTTTTTTTTGCAACGAGAGTGGCGAGATACACTGGAACAGGTTGTCCAGAGTAGTTGTGGATGCCCCATCACTAGAGTTGTTAAAGGTCAGGTTGGATGGGACTTTGTGCAACCCGATCTAGTGAGAAATGTCCCTGCCCCTCGCAAGGGAATGGGACTAGATGATCCTTAATGGTCTCTTCCAACCCAAACCAACAAGCAGTCTACTGTATGGAAGTGGCAGAAGCTCGAGGCACCTGGGAAACGCTGCCTCTGTACTTTTGGGAACTGGGATGAAAACTTTGTTCCTTATGGAAAGGTGGTTTGCCTCAGCTGCAGTCTAAAGGCAGCCTGCTGTGTTGGGGTAGTTTGCAGGGTTTCTGGCTCACAGCTATGAGAAGAAGGAGGCTGAACAGTCAAGAGATCATGGTCAATTTCTAAATCTGGTTTGAATTTTTCTCTGCTCTTACAGTACAGAATACAATTATCCTACGAGAAACCTGAAATAAAATTGGGTCATAATTAATATTTCTTTATTCTTTTGCTCTGTTGATCTAACATCAAAACTTGAGAGTTTTTTTGTCTTCTCAAACTGGTTTGTCTCTCCAAACAATATTAAGGTTTGTTCTTTTACACTACTCTGTAGATAGAGAATCCCCTTCCCTTCCCTTCCCTTCCCTTCCCTTCCCTTCCCTTCCCTTCCCTTCCCTTCCCTTCCCTTCCCTTCCCTTCCCTGTTTTTACTTTAAAAGCAGGTAATAACTAAGATAAGTAATGTTTGTTTGTTTTTTCTTAAGATTAACTGATGTTTATTCAATTTTTCTCAAAAGTTGCAGGTTACTTCTAGACAACTGCAGAAGAACAGGAATTGTGATGGTTTATGTTTGAATGATGGCAACGAACGACAGCATTAACATCTTGAACTCTGCTTATCTGGCAGTGGAATATATAGACTCTTTTTTGCCTGTCAATCCCCTGCAGCAACCATTTAAAAATGCCTGGAATTACATGCTGGATAACTACACAAAATTCCAGATTGCAACTTGGGGATCACTTATAGTTCATGAAGTTTCGTACTTCTTGCTTTGCGTACCTGGATTTGTCTTTCAGTTTATACCATATATGCAAAAGTATAAAATCCAGCAGGTAAGACGATGTTGTGAACTTACACCCTCCCCGATTTGTCTTTGACACATGAAGTAGAACATATAATTTCAGTATCCTAGCTTCCAATTTATATGACTTCCATTTCCTCTTATCACTTGCACATCCTGGAAGTGATCGAGCAGTATTGCAATGTGTGTGAGGAGAGAAAGAGAAGTGGATTTTGAGGAAGGAAAGGAGTTTCTTTTCTGAGGGAGGGTGTCCTTTATACCGTGGTGGTATGGAAAGGAAAGGGTATGTCAGCCTTTGTGTTACCAAAGGTAATACATAGTAGTATGTATCAGCAGGGGAAGGTGTAATCGAATTATAGCATTGGGTGGCAGAGATCTGTCTTGAGTATTATAAAAAATTTATATGGTGTGATTATTTAATGGCAAGTGTCTCTTTCAAAATGCCTCTGTGCACACCCTCTTGAAAAGATTTTGAAGCATTTTAACAATGAAGAAAGCCTGGGATGGACTCCACACTCCTAACTGGTAGTAAAAGCACATCCAGTATCCAGAGATGATTGTTTTCTCCTAATTCACTGTTATATGGATTGGATGTTAATGATGCCAGCTTCTGAAATTGCTACAGTATTGGTAAAACATTTTCCTGCAAAAACTGGATGTTTTAATTTAAGACAACTTATTTTTTCACAAGCTTGTATCTTCAGCTTCTCTTCGTATTATTTTAGCAATGGAAGTACATCCTGTGTTATAAAGAAGAGCAAACTTAAGATTTTTGTTAAACTGTTGAATGTGAATTATTCCCTCTAGTTACAAACACCAAAATAACAAGAATGGGAGTGACTGACAAGGACAACTTCTGTTGAGAGAGGCTTACTTTAAAATAGAAAACTAGCTCAGAAAAATGAGGTTTTGATGCAACTGAATCCAATCCCATGTAATTTGTTATAATTTGTATTATTGGAGGACCGACCAGCTGTCTGTCCACCAAGGTGAAATGAAACTGCCTGAGAAGTAACTTTTGCACCCCTGGAGTTATGTGCAATAGAAAGATGTAACATAACTGATTCTTTCTGCTTCTTCTTAGGATAAACCAGAAACATGGGAAAAACAGTGGAAGTGCTTCAAAACGCTCCTGTTCAATCACTTCTTCATTCAGCTTCCTCTGATTTGTGGCACCTATTACTTCACAGAGTATTTTAACATCCCGTATGAGTGGGCAGAGATGCCTAGATGGTAGGTAGATTTTTCTCCTATGTTGACCCTGAGTTACATACAGTTGGAGGCAGAATACTTAACAAATAGTGCTGACTCTAATGCACAAAAATTTTTTGGCAATTGAGACTGCTAATGTTGCTTCTGTTGATACTTAACTGCTATAAGAGCTAGTTAGAGCTTTCTGAGTTTTTAAATGGTGACAATTTGTTCTGATACTCGGAAGAAAGGGGATTGGGAGGGAGTTTATGGAAGCAAAGCAGGATTCATGATAGCCTGGGTTAAACACCAGACTATCTGGTGGTTTTTATTTTTTTTTTTTTTTTATTCCTCCAAAGTGCTTCTTCCCTCCACCTTCTTTTATAGCATAAGCAGCAGTGTGCTCCTCAAAGGAGAGAAGGTACCACCTGCTTCACACTCTTCTTTTGTTGCAATAAACAGATACACTTTTAAACAAAACTGAATTAATTAGAAATGTCACTCCCACCCCCTGCCCGGGTAGTGGTTCTCTACAGCAGAAAGTCATCTTTCTTGGAAAGCTCTTTTCTGTCTGGTTGAGGTAGCTGATGCAGCTCTATTTTTACTATTTATTTTTTATACCTAGGTCTGCCACAGTACATGGGTGTTGCCTATAGACTGCATGTGTACCGTGGAAATGACAGCTTGTTAGACTTCATACTAACTCACTTCAGCATATCAACAGATCAGCTGATAAGCACAATAGCCCTTGTACCTGGCAGTGAATATTTTTAGTGTGTTAAAAAGGTAGTGTCAATGTTATTCAGACAGTAACAGGCATAAACACTTCCTCCTCTTACTAGCATATAAACTGTTTTCTTTGTCTGTCTGCTAGTATATTCTGTAACTAATAGCTCTTCTGTGTTTTAAAGGTATGTTCTGGTTGCCCAGTGTTTTGGATGTGCAGTGATTGAGGATGCCTGGCACTATTTCCTGCATAGGTTGCTGCATCACAAGAGAATATACAAGTACATCCATAAGGTCCACCATGAGTTTGTTGTATGTATTGCTTGATTATTTCTGGTTTTAATAGTTTTTTAGTGTTTTAATAGTTTTTTAGTGTTTTAATAGTTTTTTAGTGTTTTAATAGTTTTTTAGTGTTTTAATAGTTTTTTAGTGTTTTAATAGTTTTTAGTGTTTTAATAGTTTTTAGTGGATGCAGTTTCATACAACATTTAAATCTCTTATTTGAAAGACTTAAGAAATTTTCATGCCTCTGACAGCAGTGTAGATGCCTTTTCTGAGCTCTTTTCAAGAGCAGCCACCCTTTTTGTTTCTGAAAAGACCTCCTCTAATTTGATTTATTTTAATAGGAATGAAAGATGCCACTCTTGCTATGGTTTGATCATATTTGTTGAGATAGATGAAGCAGGCTTTCGAAAGTGTATTTATAGATCTTGTTGTTAGAGGAAGGAAGATGGTAGGTTTCTGATTTTGGTTGTTCATCAGTTTTCCGCCACCTAGGGCAGAAAGCACCTCCTCTAGCACCTCTTATCTAGAGCATGCTCATCCCCAGAACATCAGCAGCAGCTCCTGCACGGCCTGGGTATGTGCATCATACACGCATCATAATTGATTCAGGGGAGGATTATAGCTTTGTATACGGGCCTCTGGAAGCAGTACAGACAGCTAGAGATATTTTGGGTGGTTCTGTGTTTAGCAGTGTCAGACGTGGAGCACAAGGTAATGAGCCCTGCTTGACAGGAGGTGGCACTGTTCTGAGGCAGGTGAGGTCCATCAGTGCTTCCACCTTCCAATATAGCTGGGTTTAGATGGCACTGTCTCTGGATGGCAGAAGTCGGTGTCTGTCTGCTTGTGCACTGCTGTGCTTCAGTGTATAACCTGTACTGTGACTGAGGTAAACTGCCAGCTGCTGGGTCAGGGGTGGTCCATACAGGCTGCCAATGACAGAGGAGCTTGGTATTAGAATCATA
Source organism: Ceryle rudis (assembly GCA_033439905.1). Taxonomy (NCBI): domain Eukaryota; kingdom Metazoa; phylum Chordata; class Aves; order Coraciiformes; family Cerylidae; genus Ceryle; species Ceryle rudis. The sequence goes on from JAAGNO010015510.1 coordinate 11,145, forward strand.
GAATGTATTGGGTTGGAAGGGACCTCTAAAGGTCATCTAGTCCAGTCCTGCTGCAGTAAGCAAGGACATCTCCAATGAGGTCAGGCTGCTCAGAGCCTCGTCAGGCCTGGCCTTGAATGTCTCCAGGGATGGGGCCTCCACCACTTCTCTGGACAACCCATTCCAGTGATCTATCACCCTCATGTTAAGGAACTTTTTCCTAATGTCTGACCTAAATCTACCCTTTACAGACCATTGTGAATAGACCCTCCCCTGCTTTCTTATAGGCCCCTTTCAGATACTGGAAGGTTGCTGTATAAGGTCCCCCCAGAGCCTCCTCCAGGCTATACAACCCCAACTCTCTCAGCCTGTCTTCATAGGAGAGGTGCTTCAGCCATCTAATCATTTTTGTGACCCTCCTCTGGACATGCTTCAGCAGGTCCCTGTCCTTCTTGTGTTGGGGTCTCCAGAGCTGGACACAGAGTTAGCCAGGTCAGAGGTCTCACCAGGGCAGAGTAGAGAGGCAGGATCACCTCTCTCGATCTGCTGGCCAAATACTGACTGGTGCATGTATATGTACGTACCTCTGCAGCAGCAGGAGCTGCTGTTGTTTTCCTCTTGGCAGCCCCTCAGGTGTCTCACAGGAGAAGCTTCTGGCCATTATTCTGCAGAGTGGTTAGTTGTTCACACAGAAGTGATCTGTAGGATAATGGCTGTTTCACTAAAAATATTTCTTGACAGTAGAAGGTGATAATTTTGAAATGGCCCTTAAGCCAAAGTAGACTTTTATTTTTTTCTGATAATCAAACTTAAAACCTCCAGCATTAGGTGAATTTTTTTGTAAACTGTTCTTCTTGTATGGTGTTCTACTTCTGAAAACTCTCTATGGAGTATCTTTTTTGGTGAACCAAATGTAGGAATGACTGTGTGTATATATATATCAAAAGGAAAAAAAATGTTTTATTTCTATCTCAAAATAGCACTTGAATGATACAAGTTTATTTTAAAAATCATCAAATATTAGTGGTTTTTTTTTTTTTTTTTTTTTATTTTCAGAATAAATTTCTAAGTGAATCCTTATTCTGAGACTATTTTGGCTTCCTTCTTTCTTCTACTTCCAAGACTGGATATATAGCAAGCTGATGGGAGCTTGCCAAACACTTCCATATCCCCTAAATAAAAGTTTTCAACTTCTCAACTACTATTGTACTTGAGCTTGTATCTGTAAAGATATTATGAAGTTGTGAAGTGTTATGAGAATGGTAATCCTTACGACCCAGGAATCCTGTTTCCTGTTTTCCTGAGGAGGAGCTGAACGCTGGTGTTAAGGCCCTTCCTCAGTCACACCATTTCCTTTGTCCACAGCATCATTCTGTTTGTCCTACTACAGTAGGTTTTGTGGGGTAATGGGGACAGTGCCACAAAATGGTGATTCTGATTTGGAGGTGTCTAAAATTGAAAATGGTGACTTTTTTTTTCCTGTCTGTTATCTTTTTCTAGTCTCCATTTGGAATGCAGGCAGAATATGCACATCCACTGGAAACACTTATCCTTGGAGCTGGCTTTTTTATCGGAATTATTGTTTTCTGTAACCATGTGATTCTTCTGTGGGCATGGGTGATATGTCGCTTGATGGAAACCATTGATGTACACAGGTGAAATTCTCATTGCTTTTTAATAATTGCTTTTTCTCTTCTCCCTGAGTCTGTCTCAGACTTACCCATCTCTGTCACTGAGATTTACTGTGATTTTGCTTATGTGTTTTACGAAGAATGACATAACCTAACGAGTTATCACTGTTTTCTGGTTTGAGGTAATCTTAATAGCAAATCTTGCTGATAAGAGAGTGTAAGCTATCAGATAGAGCATCTCAAGGGGGGTTTCAGAAGCTAAGTGCCTAATTAGGATGTCTGGCTCTTGATACTTGGTGTGCAAGTGATCTTACGCATATTAGAACAGCAACAATCAATTACAAAAAAAGTGATATTCTAGCCAGGAGTTCTTTGGGTTTAATACTTTGTCAAGAGTTTTCCTGGACAAGAGAAACTTTAGGCTATACAACCACTGATGGTCTTTAAAATAAATACATAAATTGCTTTAGGTTGCTTATTTTATTTATTGTCAATACAAAGGACAAGACTTCTTGTCTCTCTAGTAAAACTGACTTCTTTCAAATTTGGCTCCAAAATACTAGTGCAAATCCCAGTGGTTAGTTGGGAGCTTTTCTTTCCTGTGTTCAAGAGGAAGGGGAAGGTAGGAGTTCACTTTTGAAATGCTACTATTGTACTTGAGCTTGTATCTGTAAAGATATTATGAAGCATGTCTGTGCCAAGTGTTTCAGTGGAACATGAGCTACTAATGAATTCATTATACAGATCATCACTGATTTAGTTATGTATTGCTTGTAGACTGAGAAGCATGTGTTGTGGCATATCCTAAAGTAATTGATGCAAAATATGCATCTCCTTTGATCACGACTATTTTAGTTTGTCATCCACACGAGCTTTTGATAACAAATTACCTTGTGCTTTCCCCACTAGGTGGTGGTAAGATGCTTTCCAGTACTACTAAGCAAAAGAGTTGAAGTCCCTCTAAAGCAAAATGCTCTGGTTTTGATATTACTTTAATCATATATTTTTGAATGTTAAACATTTGAGTAAGCAGAAAACAAGTAGAAATTGTATGGTTGTAGCTGGTTTGAGATGGTGTTTGATGAGTAGCTGAGCTGATGTTCGCAGCTTGTCACTAAAAGGTAGTGTTATTTCTTCTTCCTCCTACCTAATGTCACTCCTGAGTCAGTTAAAGCTGCTAAGCCAGCCAGAAGTCAGCCACTGTAACTTTTTTAGGTGACTTGCTTACATTTTTTGTATCACCTAGTTAACTAAGCTAATAAGGTCAGCAAGTGCCAAAACCATTCAGGAATAGTTTGGCCAGGATAGGAGGGATCCTGTTTTCCTGTTAATCTAGTATGACAGTGATTATTACCTCAGGGTCTTATAATACCAGAAAAAATCTTACTATTTTATAAAAACAATAAGTTAGTGTCTATATTTTGGAGTTTGTGCAGGAAAAATCCCTGCTATAATTGCCTTTGTTGGTTTGTTTTCTCCCCTGTAGTGGCTATGATGTCCCGCTGAACCCTCTTCATTTGGTGCCTTTCTATGCTGGCGCCCGTTTTCACGATTTCCATCACATGAACTTTATTGGCAATTATGCTTCAACCTTCACGTGGTGGGACAGAATCTTTGGTACAGACTCTCAATTCATTGCCTATAAAGAAAAAGAGAAGAAGCAACAACTCCTCACAAAGAAGAAGGCTAACTAAATTTCCAGTGTCAAAATTCTGATGCTAATACTGGTAGTCAGCTTTCGCTTTTCTGGAAAGCAAAATAGTGATTGGGTGTGAAGCAGAAATCTTGTTCCTTGGCTACTAAGTGGTAGGGGAAAATGGCTAATTATACTGCAGTATCTTCCTAATGGGAATGCTTTCTATTTTATACATAAGTACTGCATATATTTTAACTACAGACTTAAAGATTAGGGGAAAAAAAAAAAAAAGGATTACTGGTATCTATCTTTTTTTTTTCCTTTTTTTTTTTTTTTTTTTAATTC
>JAAGNO010015511.1:0-13308 GCA_033439905.1 Ceryle rudis
ATAAAGTCCTGTCATTTTCAAACCTAGTAAACACGAGTGTACGAACTGATATAAATTAATCGTAAAAAGAGAAAGCAGAAAAATAGAAAAGGGAAAAACAAAAAGAGAAACAGAAAGAGAGCCAAGGCAAAGGGATGGGGGGGGAAGGTGATAAGAGGAAACAGTATAGACATTATTATAGACATTATCTGAGAGTACTACACAACAAACACTTCAAGACGCTCACTAGTTGTATTAGCTCAGGCAATCATATTCTCCCACCAAAATAGTCGTCATCAGAACAGTAACAGTGCTCAACAATTTAGATGAAACAAGAAGTATTTGTGATGAAACAAGATGTGTTTAGATGAAAGAAGAACTGATGATAGCATTAGAAAAAAATTATTTTAAACTACCACACAACAGCACTGCTTTGCTACCAGTCTTTCATTTGCTGGCTTTGCTTGACACATCAGCTGAGAACCGAAATTTAAAGTACAAAATCTTTAGAATTGCTTCAGTGTGAGGTCTGTGTTTGCAAATAAGCCTAATTGGTATTGATCACATTCACAAAGCAGAGTGTAAATTTGGCTTCTGTGTGCGCTATACAAACAAACAAACAAAAGAAGCAGTAAAATATACATGAACACAGATGATGAGGGTCCCTGTAGACAATTTAGATAATGGTACATTTGGACTACAAATTATTTTGATTTATGTATACTCTGAAAAAGCTTGGAAAAAAACCAACAAAAACAAAACAACAAAAACAAATCAATAAGACAAAAAAAGATACATACTTTCAAGAAGTGCAAAATAACCTTGGGTGAAAAAAAAAGAAAAAAACCAGCATCAAATTTGAGAGGTTAGAGTGGTAGTGACAGAGAAGGTCCTTTAGATTTTAGCTGTATCCCATATCACTCATTTTTCTGTCTCAGAACTTAAATGATAAAAACTTGAGGATCAGTGTATGTCCTCTCCTCACTCTTCCATTTCCAATCAAGGAACTTTATGCAAGACCTAGTAACATTTCTGATCACCTGAGCCAGGGTTCTGGCTGGACAGCTGCAGAGATTACAACACTGAGGAGTCTCACATGGTCCATCAGCTTTTTTAGATAGGGTTCAGTGGCAGCTGATCAGGTGTTCCAAAAGTGTAAATGTTTAAGCTGTTCTAAGAAGAGACCAAAATCAAACAAACAAACAACCAAAAAAAAAACCCAAAACCAAACACCAAAAAAAAAACCAAACAAAAAACAAACCAACAAACTATCCAAAAAAAATCCCCCACAAAGCAACCACCACCACCACCAAAACAAAAAAAAACAAACCCAAAAACCACAAAAAACCCCACCACTCCATAATTAGACCCTTAAACCAGACCTATCATAGATCACCTAAAAATTGAGAATTACTAGAATGGAATGGGAATGTGCAAACCCACACAGCTGCTCTCACGCAGTGATTCAGAAAGACACATGCTTACCAGAAGAGACACAGAGACTCATATGTTTGTATACTGCAGGCATTCAAGGATCAACAGTCCATGCAAGCAACAACAGAAAGAAGAGAAAACACTCCTCACTTTGATAAACTCACTTCCATATAGCTAATGTCTTATATAAACCCCTCTTTTTAGCTCAGGAATTCTCAAATGCTCATTTCAGACACATTAAAATTTTCCAATGGTAGGACACAGCCCCAGGCAGCAAATATAAGCCTACTGATAGTAGTAGATCTGCTTTTAAAATTACTTTTTGTGGATTCCTCAGCAGGCACCCACAAACCTCAGGTCCAAGGCCATGCATTAATTTACTGCTTCTGACCTTGCAAAGGCCTCTGATCACCTCCAAACTTTATGCAACAAGCTTTATATGGGTTTTCAAAGCCTACTTTATTTTTAAAAGCCACAACATATACAGTAAGTTGAAAAATATTCCTGCACATTTTACTGGTAAGCAGGTTCCACCTCATTTTTACCAATGCTAGCAGTTCACCGGATTGTATTACAGTGATTCTTCAAGGACTACGCAGCAATTTGCAGGAAAAATACCAGTCCAACATTTCAACCAAAGCCTCTAATAGAAACCCCAACATTATAACAAGAATAAGGAATCAGCAAAAGTTCCACCTGAACAAATAACCCAAATCCAAAGAACTACTGAATGGATAAAAAGGCCTGTATTCATTTTGCCAAGCGATGAAATATAATAAAATGTGAAATTAAGTACTTAAAACTACTAAATAGTCTGAATTGTTGCACACCAAGACTATTTTTCAGCCTAAATACCATATGGGTGGATGTGTTTTTCTTTCATTTACTGGAAACAAAAATCAAGCTATGTCAGCATACAGACTGCTAAATGAATCAAGGTTAGTTAAATACATGTTAAAACATTCAAGAGAAAAGGGACATTCCTTAACATATTTAGTCTTCCTGAAGAGTTGCTGGCGGGGGGGGGGAGGAAGGCAACTAGTTTCAAGAAAAAAAATTAAAGGAAATGAGATGACTTGATGAATTTACTAAGTCAAACAGTCAAATTGTAAAAAGAAAGGCAGAAAAGTAATAAAGAAAAAAATCTCCACATACAAGTGTCCCTCAGTAAAGCATACACAGATGAATACAAAGATTACCATTCAGAGAAAAATATTGAAAATATTAATTCACACTGTCTTATCAAGAACTCAAGAAGTCTTCTAGAAAAAATGTTACCTCTGAAAAACAAATTTGGGCTACCTTGTAGAACTAGAGAACTGCAAACATGGCAAATGTAAAAGAAACATAACTCAGTCAAAGTAGAAATTACTGGTGTTAAATCCGATTTTAGGCTGCCCCCTCCAACCATGATTTTGAAGGATTCATGTCCTTCCTTGAATAAGCAGTTCAGTATTTGTAAGCCATCATGAAAAGTGAAACCTTAGAAATATGAGGTGATGTATCAAGAATTAGTGTTGTTTCAAGTGTAACGGTACCAGACCCGAGTCCATTTCTGAATGAATGGGCGTCACAACCCCTTTTCAGTAGGGATGCTCCGATCCAATAAGAAATACACACAGCTGATGTGCAAGTCTGTCAAACTGCTTTTGAAATAGTTCAAACTGCTGTATTTGGACTGCAAGATTCTCTTCCTCCTTTTCTCCCGTAGCACAAACTATAAAGGAACGACAAAATGCTACCTCTGCTAATCTCCCTGTAAATCTTAGAACGGTATTAAGGTGGTAAAAATTTCTGAAGAACACACATGTAGAAAAAGCAAAGTCATTCTCAAAAAAATTATGCAGAATTCAGGAGATCTTCATCACCTCCCAAGCTGTGTCCTTCATTAAAGGTGAAAGACTTTTCCAAAGCCTGGCGTTTGGAACCATTTTTCCCCACAGACCATACTCATTCAACTGGCTTCTGAAATGTGGTACTTTAAAGTTCATTCTGTGCCTTCTTACCTAGCCACAACTCATGAGTCAGAAATAAACAGCAGCTCAGAGACAGAGGATTTACTTCCTTGGAGCAATATTAGATTAAGTGGCAGCATATAATCAGACCAGAGGGTAAGTCGAGAAACTCAATACTGTCTGTAAAGCTACAGAGAGAAGAAAAAAAGAGATAGGAGGCAATAGAAGGAGACAAAAATATTAAAAACATAAGAGATACGAGAGGAAAATGAAGAGAGCTTGACCCTCGTAATCCCTCAGCTGTATACCAGATATGACATATATGGGATGGAATACCTTGTTGGTCAGTTTGGGGTCACCTGTCCCATCCCCCTCCAGGCTGTGGCCTTTTACTTTCTGCACCCTCCAACATGGTACACAAGATTTACCAGTAATCTTAGGCTTCAGAGCAGCAACTATAAGCAAAAGCCCTTCTGCATGGCAACCCTTGGTAGTAACTATAAACATCAAGTGTTATCACTGCTAGAAGCAGACAGTCTGCAAAAATATGCCACTACCTTCAGAAAGTGCAGTTTGTTAGAGACTGAGCTGAAAAGTTTAAAAAAAAAAATTCACTGAACAGAATTAGTTTTGTTGTACCTCAAATCAGGACAAAGATGTACTATGTTACACCACAGTGAAAGGTTGTAAAAGACAGCTCACCAGGAAACAGCGTTCTTCAGTGTGTACAGTCTCCACATTTACAGCTGTGCCTTGCCATACAAGGCTGGAATAGTCCCTGCTTTCCAGACTCCAGAGCAGATACATTTGCCCCTTTCTTTATGTTACTGGGACAAAGCCATTCTACTGCTCCAATTCAAATCCTCGGTGTAGATTTGCATTTTAAATTCTCCTTCCTCAACCCCTCCCACCCAAAATAAAACCCCCTAGGTACGGGTGTAATGTGGACTACACATTCCAAATAACATGTAGCTTCTCTTCAAGTCAGATAATAATAGTCCAGCCGAGGTGTAAAACCCGGTATCACCATGATAATCAGTCTTCATCAGTTCAATGCATGCAGCATTATGCCTACTTGGCAGACAAAATGAAGACATTTGGGCACCACAGCTCATTTGAGAAGCCACTCGCATACCACTTCCAACACCAATAACAAATGCTATGCAGGCTCAGAAAGAAAGAGCATATTAAGTTCACCAGTTTGAGCATTAACTTATATTAGCACATATCTCTTAAACAGCAGTGAACCACATTTTATTTCATTTTCCATATTAAAGTTTTCCACTTCCATAAAAGTTTCTCATAATTTTTACTAGCTCCGTTAAGCCATTTAACTACACCTTTCCCTAATCTTTGTGTGCTTTCAGATAACCAGAGTACTTCTGTTATTTTAGTGAACATGTATCTCCAGATCCCAGGGCTCTAGTAACATTAATCTTAAACAAGTAAAACCAAAAGCCAAAAAAATTCAATGCAAAACCAGATTGGATGTTTAGGATTCTGTCTCCGGTGTAGTTTCAAAGCTTTTTGTTTCACACCCTCTAGAATGTTTCAAATCATAGGCCCACACAGTGTCTATTCCCTCTCCAGCAGTGTGATCTGGGATCCAGCAAGGGAAAGGAAAACGACAGGCAATGATTCTAGCATTACATTCAAGTTCTTCTTCCAGCTTCTTCTCCAACTGTGGCATCTGTTGAGTAAAAATAAAGAGCTTTCAGAAGCAGTAAAAACCAGAAGCATTATCTATAGAATCACATTCAAAAGTTCAAGAGAAGTCCAAGATTTGAGGAATTTTTGAAAAAAAAAAACCAAACCTAGAAAAGTATTCATGATGTACATTTTGGCTTGATGCACTGACAAAGAATATCTAAAAGTAGAAAATGGTTATTGTGCCCTGACTGGTGAGATCAAGAAAATCATAACTCTAATTTCTAAAAATTAAACAAAAAATCATAGATAAAAAACTCTACAAATTAAGAAAATAGTTTTTGCATGTTCCAATTCCTGACACCCTCTGTAGTGGGATTTTTCTCAGTAGAAAATGAAAGTTCAGCCACATGAATTTATGCTATTTATGACACCCAAAGTTGCATGGACTATTCTGTGATACTCATAGGCCAACGTCTCAATTTCCAGTCTAAGGCAGATCCTGGAACACACCAAAAATCACAGAGCAAACAACCCAAAGCAAACATTCTGGTGTTACTATGGGAAAGTACTGGTATGTTAAATACTACTGAAACTGGGCTTTGTTGGTTCCAGCACATTAAGATATGCCTGTAAGTCCCTGCAGCAGTACTGTAGGAACCAGCATGTAGAATCATCAAAAGCTCTGGGTTGGAAGGGACCTTTAAAGGTCATCTAGTCCGACCCCCCTGCAGGGAGCAGGGACATCTTTAACTGCATCAGGTTGCTCAGAGTTCTGTTCAACCTGACCTTGAACGTTTCCAGCAATGGGGCATCTACCACATCTCTGGGTAACCTGTTCCAGTGTTTCACCACCCTCATTGCAAAAAATTTCATCTAGTCAAAATCTACCCTCTTTTAGTTTAAAGACATTACTCTTGTCCTGTCGCAACAGGCCCTGATATAAAAAAATATATTAAAAAACAAACAACAACCAAACAAAAAAACACCAAATCAAAATTGTCCCCATCTTTCTTATAGGCCCCCTTTAAGTGCTGAAAGGCTGCAATAAGGTCTCCCTGGAGCCTTCTCTTCTCCAGGCTGAACAACCTCAACTCTCTCAGCTTTTCCTCATAGGAGAGGGCTCCAGCCCTCTGATCATTTTTGTGGCCCTCTTCCAGACTCGTTCCAACAGGTTCATGTCTTTCTTCTTCTGAGGGCTCCAGAGCTGGACACAGTACTCCAGGTGGAGTCTCACCAGAGTGGAGTAGAGGGGCAGAATCACCTCCCTCAACCTGCCATGCACACTTTTGATGCAGCCTAGGATACAGTTTGGCCTTCTGGGCTGTGAGCACACATTGCCAGCTCACATCAAGCTTTTCATCCAACAGTATCCCTAAGTTCTTCTCAGCAGGGCTGATCTCAATCCCATGATGCCCCAGGCTGTTATTGATACTGAGGATTGCCTCGACCCAGGTGCAGAACCATACACTTGGCCTTGTTGAACCTCATAAGGTTCACATGGGCTCAGTTCTCCAGCCTCACCAGGTGCCTCTGGACAGCAACACGTCCCTCAGCCACATCAACTATACCACTCAGATTGGTGTCATCTGCAAATCTGCTGACAGCACACTCGATTCCACTGTTTCTATCACTGATGAAGATATTAAACATTAGTGGTCCTAATACGAAGTCCTGAGGGACACTACTTGTGACCACTGACCATTACTCTATGGATGTGACCATCACTCTATGGATGTGACCATCTAGACAATTCCTTATCCACCAAACAATCCACCCATCAAATACTTATCTCTGCAATTCAGCGAGAAGGATGTCGAGGGGAACTGAGCCAACTACCACTAAGCAACTCTTCCTGGTTGAAGACCTACAGTTCACCTTTCCTCCATATGCAAAAGCTGAGCTGATATCAAAGTCAAGAGCAATATCTCTATTTGCCCAGAACAGAGTGGCACCCTGTCCAGTGAGATGGTCTACCTCCAATAAGTACTTCGAAAATTCTGCTATGGATTAAGTGAGTGATTATGTTCTGAAGGGGGGGGGGGGGTAAAAAAAAAAAAAATAAATTTAGCTATTTTTGTCCTTTGGAAAAGTCTGATGTTATGCTTAAGTAGATCACTGCCCATCCATTTGGAATTCCTTCTACTCTTACATACTGTGTCTATCTCGGGGAGTAATTATAATAAGCTCCACAGGTTACTTCTATTCCATGTAAAAATCTATTTACTATGATATCATGACATAAGATTTAGATATTAAAAGGTTAAAAGGATAGTAATTACTCACAAATACAGTTCAGCTTAAGTCACAAAGGACACAAAATATATATTAAAAAAATCACAAAAAGATAAAAAGACCACAGTGGAACACTATTAGAAAACGAGATTGAAGCAAATGTATATCCAAAGGCTGCAGATACCTTCCACAATCACACGCAGGCAGGGTGTGCCTTTGATGTTACCATCCTATTATAGCTACATTTAAGCTTACAATGGAATATTTTAGTAAAATTATAGTCATAGATCTAATATATCAAAGAGTTACCTCTGAATATTTTTAAGCATTCTGTGCTCTAACTTCATCCATACAGCAAATGCTTTCAAACATCTTGCTATTTTGTCTTAAATAAACTAGAAAAATAAGCCCACTTCAGTCTCTCAAACTGAGCTGAGACATCATACAAGGAAGGACCAAGTTGTTACAGAAATTACAAATACAGACATAACCTAATTTTTAATGAGTAATTATGACAGTTAGTGACATCTTGTGTCTGCATTAGCTCAAATTAGAAAACTTCATTAATAGTTCAGCCAAAAAGAATTCTATCTTTGAACAAAACAGTCAAACTAGTTTTTAAGCTGAATCCCTCAGAAACATGAGGTGTTATACTGTGTATCAATCCAGGGCCAAGCTTTTTTTAGTATGTCTACATAAACACACAGTTTAATAAACCTTTTGTACAGTATATAAGCAGTTAAAATACACAGAAGCTGTGAACATGAACACCTGGTAAGAAATCTGTCATTCTACCCTCAACAAGTTGTGACAGGACAAGGGCAATGGTTTTAAACTAAAAGAGGTAGATTTAGAACAGAAAAAAAATTTACAATGAGGGTGAACAAATAAAAGTCTCTTTGCAACAACTAATAGATAAGCACACTTTTCCCCGGATAACTTCAAGAACAGATAGGTCTTAAGTCTTCCCTGAAGATGAATAAATCCAAGTTCTCTAAGATAATCTTGGATATGAAATAAAAGCACTGTGTGACAGCATCAAATCAGGCCACTATTATTAAAAAACCTGAATAGATCTATTGCCCTTAGTAAAACCGAGAAAATGCATTAAAGTTTCTAGAAAATTAATTTAGTGATTCAGGAGGCAAAGTGTTCACAACTTCCGAAGTAAATTTAAATGGGATCCCGAGGAAATGAATGCTTAGGAAACACAGTAGTTCATATATCTGTACCTGTTACATTTATGGCAGTATTTTTATTGGAAGAATTTAGCCTAGTATTTACTGAAGTTATTCTGAGCTCTATAGCTACTCTTTCTATTGTAGCTGTTACTAATTTATCTCACTTCATACTATTACATTTGAAGCTAAGCCAATATTTCTGCTAAGTCTACTCACATTTTCTCAGGGCGTTTATTTCCACTTTACTGAAGTATCTTTCTCACACCTGCACTTTTCCCCTCAATGAAATTGCAGAATTTCTGACTGCAAATTCAAATACTGATACTGCCCCCTCCTGGACCTCAAGCTAGAGAACACGTAACATCCCACCCTGGCAGCATCTGCAGCACAACTAACATCATAGTTCTCACTAATATGCCACCCACAAAAGTGGCGGGAGGGGAACAAACAAACATTTTCACTTCAGCTTCCAACATGAGTTATAATTTGAATCTGAAGTAGATACTTCATTCCAATGCTGTTAAAAAAAGAAGCAGAGAATAGCAAAGCTTTATTATGTTTCTTGTTTCATCTTCCTGTTACTGCTACAGAAATTTTATCAGCGCGTGTTGTATGGCATAGCATCACATAAAACTCTTCACTCCTTTCATCCCACATCTGTCTTAGCAGAGGAACAAGCAATACAGAAGCATTTATAGGATATTTCTGTTTCGCTCCTCCATATGCATTCAACATATGAAAAACCTTCTAATAATAAAACAAAATATCAATAATATTTAAATAGTGAAGATATTTTTCCTCTTTTTAGTAAAAGGAGAAAAAGAAAACTAGATCAAGCCAAGGGTCAAAGTTAATGTAAAGTCTGACTGAATTCATCAAACTTTTCACTAAAGCTGTCACTGTGCAGCTCAATTTTTACACCAGTTTGAAAAAAAACTACCTTTTCCCAATGGACTCGATGAGCACAGGTCACAAAGCCTTCCTAAAAGGCAAAGAATATGTGAACTTACACTCTAGCAATTATACTTGATCTGTCTCCCTTTCTAAACCCTCACAGTCTAACCTGGGCAAGAGATTATTTCAACACACCAGCTGCTGGCCTATTTAAGGTGATTCAATTTTTTTGAGAACATAAAGTTCAGTACTCTCATCTAACAAGGTTCCCAAAAAAATCAGCTGTACTCAATTTCTTACTCCATCCTGTCCCTGTGAACCCCTCATCTTTTCAGTATGAAAAACCAAAATTTTCAAGAAACAATCTGTTACCTACATTCCCTCCGAGCAACTTGAGCACAGCAGTTTTCACTTTGATTCTTAACTAATAGACAGAAAATGCTTCTCAAAAAAACATGTATTTTCAGAGCTCCAGCCCGCATATTGTGACAAGTTATACAAGATTTTATCACGGGCATTAAAAAGCAACAGTGAAATATAAAAAAATTAGTCTTAACTACCTTTGACATTCTTCATGTGGGGCTTGATGAAGCTCTGAGCAACCTGCTCTAGTTGAGCATGTCCCTGCTCTCAGTAGGGGGGTTGGACTAGATGACCTCTAGAGGTCCCTTCCAACCCAGACATTTCTATGTTCAGGTTGGTTCATTTTGCAGATGAATGTACCAACACCAAATGCTTTGGTATTAAAATAATTAAACAATTAAAAAAAATAGCAAACTTACCATTTGAGGTACCCCAAAAACAACAATGTTCGTATAATGGGAAAAAGAAACCTAAAATAAAATTTGAGAATAAGTCTTAATCCACCTTTGGAGAAGTTCTCACCATTCTTTTCCCCTAATCCCTCTGGCTGCACTCCCTTCAATAGGAATTTAGACCAAAAATAAGAAACAGGATCCCATATCAACTTTCCATCACACAATTTCCACGTAAAGGCAACTTTATATTTCTGAATAACAAAAATCTTCTACTGCCTGGCCCAGAATAGGGCAACAATTCTAGCAGTACAGAAAGCATTAATCTAGAAAATATCTACATGATTTTTTACTCATGACTTAAGTTTTTCCACAACTCCTGTATATGTTACAATGATGTATGTTTTAAGTTTGCTTCCACTTTTATTAAATGTTAACAACCTATAAAAACTTGCCAGGCATTTCAATGCCTGGGTTCTTCCGGTCAGTGCCGTGAAGTTTTCCTATGGTCCTCTCTGAACAAAGACAGTAACAGTACATCACACTTTTCCCCAAAACTCCCAGTATCACCTTTACCCCATTTCAAAAGACAAACCAAACCAAGCAAACAAGCAAAACCAAACCAAAACAAACCAAAACAAAACCAACCAACCAACCAACAACACAAAAAAACCCTAACCAAACAAACCCAAAGCCCAACACACACGCATACACAACACACCATACAGAAAACAAAACCAAAAAACCCAAACCAAACAGAAACAAACAAATGAAAAAAAATCAAAAACCACCAAAACAAATAAACCTGCTACACAGAAAACCCCACCAACTAACAACAAAAAACTAACATGCAAACAAACCCCCTAAAACTAAATGCAAAAAAACCCCAAAACTTTGAGAGGAGTATCAGGGCAGAGGCCCACATAAATCTGGCCCAAAAAACCCACACCTCATTAAAGAGACAAGCACTGTGGAAAAAAAAAAAAATCTCAGTTACATGTACATGGCTGTAAAGCAACACTCAAAACCGGGTAACATATTGCACAGCTAGAAAAGAACACACCTAATGATATGTCAGATGAGATTGTGACCTTGCACATTAGGCGAGTAAGAGTCTTGTTACTGACTCCACAGAACCAGGTCTCAGTGAAGCCCTGCACGACAGTACCTCGCATCGGTCAGCGGGCACAAGCAGGACACCGTGCGCTCGAGGAGCCTGTACTGACAAAGGACGGGGCTTCCCCAAAGCAAAAAAAGCAGCAGAGCAGTGTCTTGTGCCGAGTTGGTTTCTATGGGCTCAAGTACTTTTCTCAAAGCCCAGTACAGCACCTTGTGGGCCAGCCAGTATTCTGGTTCTTTGAAGAAAGTACTTCCCAGTTACAGAGATGTCTCAAACACCCGGGGTTCATTTCTACATACTTCACCACCTACCTTCCATAAGTCTGAAATATAAAATTTGGTGTCCCGATGCACCCCATCTCTCCAGGCACGGTATCTGGAGTACCACACTAGCCAGGGATTTAATTCATAACCAACAGCTTTGAATCCCCTTTTTGCAGCTGCTATCACCTACAAGTAATAAAATAAATCTTTACTTAGAAATAGCTTCATCTAAACAGGAGCACATGGTTTCATTTATGATATACATCAAAGGAAGGGATTTTCGTAAATCAGTCAGATTTTAATCCCAAGCACATTAGCATAGTGAATAAAAACTCAAACTACATTTTACTGTTATGACTAGTCCCACTGAATTTAATATATACAGGTGAACAAAATGAACCACAAATTCACAGGGCAAAGCTGTAAGCTTGTAGTAAGTCTATGATTTACATAAGAGTTTAATTTAACATATTAATGATACTACCTTGAATTTAAAGAAATAATTCTTACAGTACAGCTTTTAACCAGTGCTAAGCTTCATACATAATTTTAAAAGGCAAAAGGTAATTCAGATAAACAGATTTTCAATGGCATTCCCCTAAATTGGATGCTGCAAGTGTCTTCAACCAAGATCAAAGCCTACCATTTTTTTAGAAAAAAAGTATTAAGGAATGTACAAAAAGGCACAAGTTTCTAGAATTAAGGTTTAAGTCCAAATTTAAAAGGTTAATGACAAATTTTAATCAGAAAAAGGCCAGTGGAGCTAGGAGTTACAGAACAGGCAAGGGGAAATAAGAAAGAAGTACAGATTTCTTAACAGAAGTCCTCAAACAGCACTACCTGGACAGTGTTTCACGCTACTAAACCAATCCATCTTCCATCATGCATGCATTTGCCAAAATTCTTTTGGAATGTGACATTTTTACCATACTTGGAAATAAAAATACAGCCATGTTAATTATGACACACAAAGCCCAGTCAAATTAGATGCCTCAGATGAGGGTCAACAGCCAGAATGATGAGCAGAGAGGGCATGAAAAAGCACAGTTCTCTCATACATGCTTTTCTTTGTTTCCTACTTGGTCACAATTCCTCCTAAGCCACCTTCACAGATTTGGATTTCCAAAGTTTTTTTACTGTGAATAGATGGTTGACTCATTCACGTGAAACCTCGACAAAGGCAGCATTCAAGAACTTGTTTGCATTAAAACCCCACTCAGTGGGCCATCCTGTTGCTAAAATTTGAAGCAGAAGGTTATACAATGGTGTGCAAAACCTCACAACTACAAAAAACCCTACACCATTCTCCACTACACCCTCACCACGTTTCACAAACTGGGGTTCAGACAACGTCCTAGAGGCACAGTATTACTTCAGTGATTCCCACCATTTCTCTTGGTAATTACTCTAGTTTCACCACATAGAGTTTGAAGTGAGGTAGTCAGCACCGCACAAAGGTGTGAAGATAATCTGAATAACACTAAGATTTTTATTTTTGTAGTTCCTTACTCATTTCTAATTCTCTTTTATTCATATATTACCATTATATAATAAACACAGCTACAGCCCCAGAAGTGCAGTGCTATTTAATCCCACAGACTCACATACTGCAGCTATAAATCTACATGGAATCAAAGTTCCTTGGCAATCATGACACCAATACTTCAACTGCATCTTTTCACATGAACGCAGGCAAATTTCCTCTAGACAACAGAATGAGGCTATCATTTTGTACACTACCTTGCCAGCTTGCAGGTAACACCAGAAGAAAAAAGTATCGATTACACACCTAAACTGAATATATACCTTTGGCAAACAAAACCACTGGATGCCAAAGACAAGACA